>JANHZU010005168.1:0-13173 GCA_032468055.1 Acrochordus granulatus | reverse complement strand
TAACATCTGAAACAAGTAACCATGATTAACACACGATATAAAGCAGAAATAGAGCAAACTAACCAGCACTTACGGATATGCTTCGAGGCAGGTTCTGGCCTTAGCTGCTGCTTGCTGGTTTGGAGGATCCGCTGCCGTCACTTTAAAAGGGCCTTTTTTCCCTCAGCTTTTCTGGGCATCGTGGGTGGTTTGGAAGTGCTTCTTGCCTCCGTACTATGAGGGGAGAAGCGATGAGGGGGGATTTCTGCTTTATTTGGGCAAGGACAATTTCTGCTTTGTGTGTGTGCGCAGTGCTTTGAAAATATCCTGGCGCGAGGGAGAGGAGGGGGAGGGGACTGCCTGGAGATTAAATCTGGAGTCTGAAGTCTCGGGAGTTCCATCTCTTGGACGCTTTTCACTTAATTTACGCTGTTTATGCAACGAGAGAGGGGGCTCATTCCGATCAGGATTCTGGCAAGGTCAGTCACACGCATAGTAACGGAGTAAACTGCACGCAGCAGTTGACAGAACGCACGTGCGCGCTTGCTGCATCGGCAGAACTCTTGCGCGGGGTTGCCGCCTGTGCAACAACGGAGTCAAGCATGCAGTAGAGTCGACAACACGTATGCGTGCTTGCCGCGTTGGCAGAACTCTAACACAGGGTTACCACCTGTGCAACAATGGAGTAAAGCATGCAGTAGAATTGGCAGAACACGCGCACGAGCTTGTCGCATCGGCACCTCGTGCAGGGTTGCTGCCTGAATGAGAAATACAGAGCACACTGACTGATGATGCACAAGTTATCGCGCAAAGTTTGCTTATCATGTGAGTCGCAGCTCATCTAGTGGAATAAATTTGATTAATTTTTTTTTGCTCGTCCTGTGAGTTTCATGTCTTGTGAGTTACTCATATTGTGAGGTACCACTGTATTTTGATGGGAAAACTTCCTCCTGCTTCATTATACAATCCTTTCCCCTCTAGGAATCTACTTTTGGGGGGTTCTTTTCAAAAAGCCTATGCAAAACACTTGTGCAAATCCCACAGCAAGGTTTGATGGAAGGTTAAATTGCTGTTCCTGTTCTTTTCAAAACTTAAACTTATCCCACTCCATTCCACATTATAGAGGATGATGAGTCAAAGTTTTACTGATGGTAGATTATATTTGGCAGGAGGGAAAGGAAGAGAGCTGTGGAGTCCACTAATCCCTTTCTTCATAATTTCTTGGAAAGAATAAGGATGTATCATTTGATGGCATTCTTTCTGGGTCAGGTAGGGCTGCCAATGCATATATTGTATTTTATGCTTCTGACATTTTCTTTTGGTTCAAGGATTGGTGGAAATGCTTTATCTATAAAGAAAGGCATAAGGTCTCATGCTCTATTTCAATGATTCAGTATTTTTCAGTAAGAAATTTAATTTCTTAGAAGATGTGAATGTATTGCTCAGTAGATAGAGTTGTTAGCTGTATTGATGAGAGTAGATATAGTAGCATTGAAGAAACATTCAGGCCAATCATTACAGTTGTACATTTGTTCGCATTTGTTTATTTATGGAATACGTGGCCTTATATGATTTAAATATTTTAAGCATATAAGGAAATAGCATATATAAAACCACATTTATCCTGAGCATTCTTAATTATTAGTTGTGCTAAATCTTTCATGGACCTCAGTAAAATCACTTTCTGTCTTAATCAAGACAAATTTTCCATTCTCCTGTTTCTGCTACTTTTATTAATATTTTTCTGTTCATTTAATTTTCATTTAAATTCTGATAAGAATTTAACCAGATTTGAGATACTTTATTTTGAAACTTTTACATATGGACATCAGAAAATAATATGTTATTGTGGTACATTGGTGCCAAGCCACATAGAAATACAAATGCTAATTAAATACATCTTACTTAGTCTATGATTCATGCATTGAGTCATTAGATTTATATCCTATTTTTCCTTCAGAAAAGTTCAGAGAAGCATGTATAGCACTCTGTTTCCCAATAACCCTGTGAGATAGGTGATACTAACAGATGGTCACATACTTTGTTATAAAATAAAACTGAGAGACCTTTAATACTATACTTATATCTTTGCTGAATAAGAAATGTGCACAAAGAATGAAACTAGTCATGAGTGCAAAAAAAAGTTCTCATTGCTGGAGGCAACTAGCAAATGGGGCACAGATGTAATGTATTCTTTTTATTTATTTTTCATTTTGTAGCAAGAGAAGAAATATATAGTTATTCGTTGTTTCAAAAGTTTTGCTCTGTAGAGGAGATAATAAAAGAAACATGTAGGCTTAAAGAGATGTGAGAAAGAAAACAAGCTCATTTTTTTCTTCCTTTGAAGATTCTTACAAGATATTTTTCAGGATTTTTATAATACTCTATACCATAAACTCAACAAACTGGCTGAGTTTCCACAACACTACAGAGTAAAATGTGTTAAACTAATTTGCGGCTTAGTATATTGTATAAACACTCTCAATTTTAAGTTGGGATGCAAATTTTATAAGGAGCCTACTGAATTAGTTATGCTAGGTTGAGTTGTCAGTGAAAGTAGTCACACTCATAGTCATAATAGTTATTTTATGGTAGAATGATTATATCTTTCTAAAGATCAGAGAATTTATTTAAATAGGGATAATTAGAACTGACTTTGGATCCTTTACTACAAACTTTTAATTAGGTATGAGGCAATGTCAAATAATTTAATAGACAAGTGTTCTCTTGGCTCTTACTCATGCATTTGAGCCCATGTCCCATTATCTTTCTTCATGACAAGTATTTTCACTGAAATCTAGATGCATCATTTGTTGGAAGGGCTGATATGAAAAAGAGTACATAAAAGAGAAGTTTCTATAGCCTTTTTAAAGCTAAATAGTTAATTGATGTACACTTTTTCTATACTTCATTGAGGACATAATAGTTCAGCCAATGTTGAGAGTTATGTCTATGTGGGAGACATTTGTTTTATTTGGAAAGTATACCTATATGACTGATGTCTATGTATATTCTCATTAATCCAGGTTTTGATTTGTAGCACAATTGCAAAAAATGCAAACTTTATTAAAAAGGCAACTGGACTTTATCAATTCCATGTGAAAAAAAGAAAGGATGGTAAGAAAATATATATGTTTCTCAAAAAGGGCAGGATACAAAATACACAGAAAGGTTCTCACATAACAAGCTAAACGAGTGATAAGGTAAGCAATAAAACTTAAAGAAAGATTTGCCTTCGGTGTCAGCACAATAACACATCAAAGGCTGCTGAAAGTTTTTTTAAAAATGAGTTAAAGCAACATTGTAAATAGGAGGCAACTGAAATCTGGTTCCTCCTCCCTCCCCTGTTAATAAGAAATCTGAATTGTCTACAGTACATTTGCACCTTAAAGACTAGCGACATTTCTTTGATGACTGCAAATTCCAAATCTTGACAAAAAAATGAACTGACTTTTGAGAGGAATCAAAAAATCTATTAATTTAAATATATATATATTTATAATCACATTAAATCCTTTCATTAATAGGAGGGAATCAGATTTTAATTCCTCTTGTTTACAGGGTTGCTTTATCATGATAGTATTTATTTACAAGGTCAGAATATGTGAAGTCATACTATTCAAAATACTTAAGAGTGTAGTTATTTCTATTAGTATTCAATGTGTTTTTGTACTCTGTGAAAGTTAATATTTGGGCTATGTCTTTAAAATCCTTCCAAATTGGGCAAATATGGATTTTCTCTTGTGTTTTCAGTCTGACGCAGAGGTTCTAATTGAGCGTGAAATTAACATGGATTTGTTTATTAGCTCAGAATGTTTTTTTCACATTAGTAAAAGCACAATTCTAGGGATATTGCAGGTTGGTTTGAGCTGGCTTGTACTTGTGTTTTATGTCATCTGTAAGCTCTTATTTTTTTATGAAGGAATTTATTGCAAGATAGATTTAAGGTTTCATTTCAGGAGAAGGTCAGTATTCTAAACATTTCTTTCTCCTTCTCTCCCATACACAAAGCAATATAATTGTTTTTGTTCTGGAATGAAACTAGGTTTTGACAATATTAGAATAGATTGTCTTAAATGTGTTCAATCTCTCTATCTCATCCTTTAGATTATTAAGCATGACCACCGAATTACACTCTTTTCTTCTACATATACATTTTCTAGCACATTTTTACCACTCTCAATTATGTAATGGGGTTTTTAAAATTAATCTTCATTAATTTGAAGCAACAGCTATTTAAATAATAAAGTCTGAACAAGATTCATGATAGCACAGGGAGCGGAAGTGTTACTTTTTGGACCAACAATCATCTCAGAACTCTACTATGAAACAGAGTAGGAGATAATTAATCTGTTCCAGTTTCATATTATTCGAATACTATGCAGCTATACATTATATGAAACTAACCTTAAATAAATAGAAATTATCTTAATCTCAACACAAAGCAAATTTAACAGAGGATAAAATCTAGAACAGTGTTTCAGCTGACAGAACTGCTTCTCTTTGCAGAATTAGAGAGGGGAGGAAATGTTCCTTCTTCATCTATCCAGAAGGCCATCATGCTTCCTCAAAAATGTGTTGTTTCAAATTTTGTGTGGGGAGTGTGTGCTTAGAAGGACTGAAAGGAAAAATCAGTATTACATGAGAAGAGACATATGCATGATGTTGGATTTCACCCATACAGCTTGAATTTGAGGATTGTTGGGATAATTTTATGGCAGTAGTTTCTGTAGCAAAATGTGGCTCAAGTACCTGCTTCTGGGATCTTTGCTTCATTTAGGATTTAAGAGCATGGCTGTGTAAATCCTGATTTAATATCTGTGTGCAGTTTAGTCAGCACTTGGGTCTATCAGTGGAGAGACCTCCTCAATCACTGTATTGTGGGATAACTAATATAGATACATTTGCAGTCAGCTTCCTGACAGTGCTTTGATTGAAAAGATTTTCTAAGAGCAGGAAATTTGTATCAGTAAATGAGCTCTCAAGAATGTTTGAATTAAGATAAATGTAGCTTTATGGTTAATATACCAATCTGCCATTTTTGTTATAATTTGTATTACATTATATAAATCATTTAGGTTCAAGTCTACATTTGGAAAAGCATTCTGAACAACCTTTTCTTTTCCAATCTGTTAAAGCATAACAATACCCTGGTGGCACACTTGATAGACTGCAAATATAGCATGGCAGGAGCAGATGGATTTGCTTAGACAGGAAATCCTTTGTGGGTTCAAGTATGAAATATCAATTTTTCAAAATATTCTTTTGGGATGCTATGGTGTCAAGTCATAAGAAGATATATGGCTGTTTGGAATGTTCTTGTGTGTTGGGAAAGAATGTAGGTTGGGATATTCTGCATTTATAAACATTATATAGAACAAAATGTGTTAAAAGAACAGATGATTAATTAAATTGAATCCTCTAAAACCAGAGCTAATTCTATGTTATTGTAAGGTTACATTGACAGAAACTTGCAAGACTGAAAGTATCTCTCCCTTCCCATCTCCTTTACAACCTAAGAAACTAGGGAGCATCTCTTCTGAGCCTCTTGTCCCATTCACATTCCTTCCACAGGCTAAGTTGCCCTTTATCTGATTATCCCTTTGCCTTGGCTACATTTCTTTTCTCTGTCTCCAAGATCTTTCCCATATACATCACTCAACTCTGGAGATTTTTCATTTTAGTTTTGAATAGATGTTCAGTACTCCAGTTCAAATTTATGTGCATTTTTGGGATTGTTCTAGATTCCTAGCTCCTACTGAAAGAGCAGATGAAGGTCTTTGCACTAATTTATGTTATATGTCAGTTGTTCCTTTTCTGGGAACAGAGGATTCTAATCACAGCGATTCATTCCACAGTTATTTAATGTCTGAACAACTTCAATGTATTCTACATGGAGCTGCTCTTCAAGCATACTTAAAAACTACAACTATTAAGAATGCAACAGTGTAAGTGGTTATGAGTGCCCCTTTGTATAAAACTTTCAGCAAATAAGATGAACATTTCTGACTGATACCAAACTGTCACACATTCTTAATATGTGAATGACAAATTCATCACAGATTACATCCAGGTAATACCCTTCTGATTTTAGTTGTACTTGTAGGATATATCCCAGTAGAAATTTACTTTGTTTGGCCATCTAACAATTTATTTTTACTCAATTGATTTTGTTAGTTTTCTGCTAAAGTGCAATTTTTCACAGCAGTTTCTAGTATTAAATGTTGTCCTATTTACATGAATCTTTATTGTGCAATCCTTTCTTTTTTTTCACTCCCATTCATTAAAAATCTGAGTGCTAAATGGGAATTATGCACACACCGAAATAAACACTGAATCGGTAATATCACTGCATTACTTCCCAGTAGATTCACATATTGCAAATTGCTCAGTTTTTTTTAAATGAAATATTTGCAGATGGAAAGTATACAAAGTGAAATCAAAACAGTTGGTTCCTTTATAGAAATTAATATGATGATGAGCAATGCTCTAATTAGTTGATAAGAAGAGCTGCAAAGGAATGCATGCCATAAATGATTTGGAATGGGAGGACTGTAATCATATATGGGAATGACCTTGGGAAACAGGACAAAGAGCCCCAGCCTAGATTGGGATATGATAAAAAAATTCAAAGGAGGAAGGGAGAAGAAAGCATCTCAGAATGAACCTTCTCTAGTTTTGGGAAAGTAAATGTGAGGGATGGGAGGGGTACTTTCAGACTTCCAACATTCTTACAGTAAAAATAGAGAGAGTATTCATTGCTGTGCTTCTTGTCCGAACTACCTCAAAGGGCTAATAAGGACCCATCTATACTTTGTAAAATTATTCTTGAGGAATTGGCAAAATGATGTGTTCTGATAAAGCAAATTTAAATACCTGTGGGCAGCCAGTCACGAAGTAGAACTTTGAAACAGCCGTACAGAAAGGCATATGGATGTGGAGGATGAAAACAGAACAACTTGGAAAGCAATAATATGAAAGAGTACCAACACATGTTTCACTTCTCTTCTTTCTGTTGCCTTGGGAAATAAAACTCATGTAAGAACAAAAGTAATGCAGGGTCACATCTATTGTAACTCTGAATATCAAGGATGGAGGGAGTACTTCAGATAGAAATACAGGACTAAGAACATTCCCCACTTATTCTCACAGAGTTGACAAGAGCATGATATAGTATACTAATTTTTTAAACATGGCACATATAAACATTTAAATAAACAGGAAATAATTTATTTAAAACAATTATCAAAACAATTGGTTGTTATATGTGATCAACTTGAGGTTATCCAATTGGAAACTGTTCTATATTTTCTCAATATTAAGATACAACCATCCATAGATAAAGAACTGGAAAACGCTCTGACCTTGCTCTTTCAATTGCTATCTGCCTTCAAAGCACTTAGCCTGAATCTTTCTGTCATTACAAACAATGAACTCCAAACCCACTTTTCTGCTTCACTGTTTTAAAGCCAGCAGTTAATTTGAAAAGCCACTTAGAGAGGAATCCAGAATGATGAAATTTCAATGAATTGAAAACTTTTTTTCTGAAGTAGGGATATATAGAATCTATTCACTGTTTTATTTATGATAGCAAGTTTATTAATGACCTGAGCAAATTTTAAAACAATTTACTTCTGTGCAAAGTTTGTAAACAGAAATAAAGCAGATTTGTTTTATTAAGGGAACTGTGCAGAACTAAAAGAGGATGTGGAGATTCATCTTTCTGACCCTTAGACAGACAGTTTTTAAAAGCAGCAAGAGTATTGAAAGTGTTTAAATGTATTATTCCTAGGGTTTCAGTTTTATATAAACTTCAGATTAAATCATCTGTAATTATGTTGGATTGTTCTCATTATTGGATTGGGATTAACTTTCTTATTATCTTACTCAGAATGACCTGTCTTTACTCAGATTTATCTGTTTTAAAGCTGGTGTAAACTTTCTTCCTAAAGGCTCTGAATCTTCTTCTTTGTTTGTACATACAGTGGTACCTCACAAGACGAGTAACTCACAAGACATGAAACTTGCAGGACGAGCAAAAAAATTTAATCAAATTTATTCCGCTAGATGAGCTGCAACTCACACGACAAGCAAACTTAGCGTGATAACTTGTGCGTCATCAGTCAGCGCACTCTGTATTTCTTGTTCAGGCAGCAACTCCATGCGAGAATTCTGCCGACATGGCAAGTGCACGTGCATTCTGCCGACTCTACTGTGTGCTTTACTCCATTGTTGCACAGGTGGAAACCCCACGCAAGTGTTCTGCCAATGCAGCAAGCGCGTGCATGTTTTGCTGACTCTACTGCATGCTTTACTCCATTGTTACACAGGCGGCAACCCCGTGTGAGAGTTCTGCTGACGCAGCAAGCACACGTGTGCGTTCGCCAACTCTGCGTGTTGTAGAGTTATGTAGGATGCATGCGTCCTGCCGACTCTACTGTGTGCAGTTTACTCTGTTACTGTGTCTGTGACTGACCTTGCCAGAATCCTGATCGCAATGAACCCCCCATCTCTTGTTGCGTAAACAGTGTAAATTAAGTGAAAGGCATTCAAGAGATGGAACTCCCAAGACTTCAGACTCCAGATTCAATCTCCAGGCAGTCCTCTCCCCTCCTCTCCCTCACGCTGGCCGGGATATTCCCAAAGTGTTCACACACACGTGCACACACACAAATTAAAGCAGAAATTGTCCTTGTCCTTGCCCAAAATAAAGCGGAAATTCCCCTCATCACTTCTCCCCTTATAGTACGGAGGAAAGAAACATTTCCAAACCAACCATAATGCCTAGAAAAGCTGAGAGAAAAAGCCCTTTTGCCTTGAGTGGCGGCAGCAGCAGATCCTCCGAGCCAGAAGCACAAGCTGAGGCCAGAACCTGCCTTGAAGCAGATCCGTAAGTGCTGGTTAGTTTGATCTATTTCTGCTTTATATTGTGTGTTAATCATTGTTACTTGTTTCAGATGTTAGGGACCATCATTTCTATATCAAATTCCATTGAAAATGATTTTTTGGTGAATATTTTGGGGGGCCTGGAATGGATTGTCCAACTTTACATTGTTTTCAATGGGAAACCTCATTTCGCCTTAAGAGCATTTCACGCTAAGAGCATTCTTCCGGAACGAATTAGTCTCATCTTGTGAGGCACCACTGTAAACACAATTTGAATTTATGCTAAGACCCTTAATATTATTGTTGTTCAGTCTCACAGTCATGTCCAACTCTTCGCAACCCAATGGACTGCACTACGCCAGGCCTCCCTATCCTCCACTGCCTCCCGGAGTCTTCCCAAGCTCACGCCCATCACACTGACTACACTATTTATCCATCTCATCCTCTGCCGTCCCCTTTTCCTCTTCCCTTAAATCTTTCCCAGCATCACAGTGTTTTCTAATGAGTCCTCTCTGCGCATTATGTGGCCAAAGTACTTGAGCTTCAGCTTCAATATCTGTCCCTCCAAGGAGCAATCCAACAACTGATGCAGCAGAACCAGAAATAGAGGGTTTTTATGCCAGCATCCAAAAAACACTTGGAACACGTATAAAGGAAAGACATTGTTTACACAATGGGTGACTTCAGTGCTAAAGTCGGCACTCAAGCTGAGGCAGGTATCACTGGTGATTTTGGACTAGGGGACAGAAATAATACAGGAGATCACTCGATACAATTCTGCCATAAACATTATTTTCCAATTATGAACACCTGCTTTAAACAGCATAAATGTCATAAAAGTCCATGCATACATGGACTTCACCAAATGGGTTACACAGAAATCAAATAGATTATGTCCTTTGTAGTCATTGTTGGTTCGATCTGTGCAGTGAAGACATATTCAGATGTCAATTGTGGCTCTGATCATGAATTATTGGTGGCCAAAATCAAAGTGAAATTGTATAACACCGAGAAGATAGCAACAGCCAAGAAGTTTAACATCACCAAAATTTCATCCATGTATGCAGTTGAAATAAAGAATAGGTTTGAACTGTTGGAAACAGCTGAAAAGTTGCCTGACAAACTAAGGCAGGACATTCAATCAAACATTATTGAAGCTGCTGTTGAACACATACCATACAAGAAGCCACAGAAAAGATCCAGGTGGTTTTCAGATGAAACAATCAATATAGCTGTTCAGAGAAAAATAGCCAAAGCAGCAGGTGAATGGGAGAAAGCAAGGAAACTAAATGCGGATTTTCAGAGGGCAGCCAGAAAAAACAATGAAACTTATTGGGATTGGAAATGTGCACAGCTAGAAGAAGATTACAAGAAGGGTTATACCAAGAATGCATTTGCTCAAGTCAAAAGAATTCAGACAGCTTTTAGTCCGCGCAAAGCAATCATAAAAAACAAAGAAGGGAAAGAACTCTGATCAACAAAACTTCAAGAGTAGATGGTGAGAATATATTGAAGAGCTTTATACCAAAAGCAGTGGAACTGAAACTCCTCAGGTTAATGTGGAAAATGAGACAGAAATTGAAAATAAACCAGCCATTCTTGTGGAAGAAGTAGCATGGGCACTAAGCCACCTTCCAGGCAACAAAGCACCAGGTATTGATATTATCTCTGAAGAGTTACTGAAGCATGTACCAATCAGAACCATAACAGCCTTATGCCAGCAAATCTGGGAAACCAACACACGGCCAGAAATTTGGAAGTGCTCAATCTTCATTCCCATTCCAAAAAAGGGTGACTCAAAGGACTGTTCCAACTACTGTACAATTGTGCTCATACCACATGTTAGTAAAAATCTCCTTAAATTTTACAATGACACCTGGCATCTATCATAGAAAGGCAAATACCTGAAGTCCAAGCAGCCTTCCTCAGAGGCTGGGGCACTCATGACCATATTGCAAATTTGCGCTGGATTATGGACAAATCTCAAGAATACCAAAAGAATATCTACCTGTGCCTTACTGACTACAAAAAAGCCTTTGATTGTGTTGATCGTGACAAGTTGTGGAAAGCACTAAAAGACCTGGGGGGACAATACATCTAGTTAGGTTGCTGCAGTCACTGTACACAAACCAACAAGCAGCTGTAAGAACACCATATGGGGACACTGATTGGTTCAAGGTTGAGAAAGGAGTATTGAGAGATGTATTCTCTCCCCTTTTTTTCTCAACTTGTATGCTGAAGTAATCATGAGGAAGATAGATCTGGAAGAATCAAAAGGTGGGTTAAAGATTGGAGGAAGAACCATCAACAACCTTCTATATTCTGATGACACAACCCTCCTCTCAGAAACCCAGGATGGCCTAAGACAATTGATCCAAGTAATCAAAGAAGAGAGTGAGAAGTTCAGCCTCTTTCTGAACATCAAAAAGACAAAAATCTTGACAACTGCACAGAATGAAACCATCAATATAGCGGTTGATAATGTGGAAATTTAATGTGTAGAGGAATTCACTTTCCTGGGGTCACTAATTACTCGCAGAGGTGAATGCAATCCAGAAATAAAGCAACAAATTTCATAAGGCCTTATGGCAATGGCAAGCATGAATTGAGTGTGGAAAAACAAGAACATCAGTTTAGCAACCAAATGCACATTAGTTTGAGCAATTTTTTCTATAGCAACCCATGGTTGTGAAAGTTGGTCAATGAAAAAGCTGGACAAGAATAAAACTGACTTGTTCTAGGTGTGGTGTTGGCAGAAACCCCTGCACATTCCATGGACTGCAAAGATGATGAACGAGCAACTGCTAGAACATAGTAAACTAGTCAGCAAAATAATAAAACCGAGACTCACTTATTTTGGCACGTCATGCAATCAGACTCATTACAATGATGCTCAGAATGCTTAGCAGCAAGAGAAACCCACATCACCAAAGAATGCAGTGGTTAGAGTTAATCAAAGAAGATATGGACTGGAGCATGCTGCAGCTGAAAGAAGTGGCACTGGATGGAAAAGTGTGGCAAAATTTGTCCCATAGGACTGCTTACAGCAACTTATCATTATTTTGGCCCATAGGATCACTTATAGTTGCTTATCATCATTTTGAATAAGTCAAAAGCTTAAGGAAACCCATTAGATGTTTTACAGGAAGGTTCAGGGTAAGAGTTATACATTTATGCAGGATACTCTACGGAAGGACAAACAGGATGAAACACCTGTTTAAACCTGTTTCTCTGGTTTAAACTGATATTTAAATAAAATTCAGCCAGCCAAGGGATTTTGTCTGGTCAGTAGACAAACCCAACCATGGGTATCTTTAATAGTAATAATAATACTGGAGAAGCAGAAGAGAAGAGAAAGAAATGGAGAAAATCACAGAATACGAAGACCTGCAAATAGAAATAGAATGACTGTGGCAAAAGAATGCAAAGGAAGTACCAACACTAATAGGGGCCTTGGGGGCAATCCCAAAACAACTGGAAAACACTTGAACACTATCAGCATTGAGAAATACACTATTAGTCAATTGCAAAAGGCAGCTTTACTTGGAACAGCTTACATTCTGCGGCAATATTTTTAACACCATGAGACTTCTGCCTATTCCAGGTCCTTGGGAAGGACTTGATAGATGGTAGATATGCCAAATCCAATCTATACATATGGCTGGCCATAATAATACATTCTAAAAAATAATAATCTTTTTTTGTGTGGCTTTTCAAAAAAAACCTCTGACATTTAGCATTTCCAAAGCAAACAAAGTAGCAATTGATGTTTTTATTACATTAATAAAAATAATTTCATTCATTGAAAATTGCATGGAAAAACAAAATAATTTGATTTCGTGTTAACATTATTCTTCTGAGTCAAGATTCCACATAATAGGCTGAGAAATTGCTGCTTTAACTCTGCTGTAATGAAAAATCAAGGACCAGATATTTTTTTCAATTCTTATTACATTTTATGTCTACTTTTGGATGTATTGGGAAAAATCTTAAACGTGACACCAATATGAACATCACAAATTTAATTTCCCACCAAGTGATTCTGGAAGAGAAATAGTAAAAATATGAACTGTTATAAATTTGAGCTAATCTCTTCAGGCTCTAGTCTAAACCTGATCTTTAGCTGCTTGGTAATCTTCCAGTTTTTAACAGTTCAAGGAAATTTTTTGGCCCTCAACCTTATCAATAAGGAAATATGTGATATCAATAGCTTCCAAAACATATACAGATACTGATCACCTTCAAGTCCACACCACCGTGCTTTGTCTGAGGATTTTACTTTACATACTTCATAGTTTCTAAGATTCC
>JANHZU010005166.1:66810-79823 GCA_032468055.1 Acrochordus granulatus | reverse complement strand
TTTTCTTGTTTTCTCCTCTATATTTTGTATTTTTAACACATTTCTATACAGAAATGAGAAATATCTGGACCTGAAATTCTGTATTTGTTATGTATATTAATAGCATAATGCCAGAGACAAATGTTATTAATTGTATCCACATAACTGCTACAAATTAAAGTGTTAATTTAATAGTGTAGAAGTATGATAATATTTCTTACACTTTAGCAGTCATATACTTTTGTCGCATTGTAATTTAGTGAATTATCATATGAAGCATCCAAATCACTCTTTTGAATCTATGAATAAATCAAATAACCATAACATCAAGAGCAGGAACAGACTGACTTCAGATGTTCAAGATTAAATTTTGTGTGTGTTGCAGGGGTGGGCAGTTGGGTCACTGATAATTCTAAAGGCCACAAACCAGAGTTTATTAAATTTATATGCCACTCATATCACTAAGCAATTTAGGATGGCTTACATAGTTAGAAGCAAAATGGTTGTTAATGGAGAGACATAATAAAGAATTAAGGAATAAAGGAGCTTTAGAATGCATGCCCATCTTATAAATTTGTTTTCTGATAGAATTTATCTCAAAATATAGCCATACAAAACGAACAAAGTTCATCCCTTTTTTTCCATTGCTGTACTTTTATTCAAAGCAAGAACTGTAGAGTTTCGTTTGTGACCTATCGCAAATCAACGAGAGAACAGCCAATGACAATTCCAAACTGTCATCTGCCTTCCTTGCTACAGAGCTACGTCCATGATTCCCAGCTATCTGGCAGGAAAGTGGCAGTGAAATATATATATTTATATACTGAAAGGTTTTGATAATTCATGCTGTAATAAAAGTTTGTTTCAAGGAAGTAGGTGTTGATCTGAAAATTAAACATGAATGGATACCTTGTGCTTGCAATGCTGGGTGATTCTGCTCCAAGCCTGCATCTTTCTAACTGACTGGCCACAATTTGCCTCTCCACTTCAAGTTCTCTGGTGAGTCTTTGAAACTGGAGTTCCTGTAATTTAAAGGATTTAAAACACATTTAAATATTGGTACAAATAAAATTAGAAGTGGTTCACACATCCCAAAACAAAATTTTACTAAGATAAATATGAATTATAGATTAAGCACAAACTTGTCTTTCATCTAAAAATTGTTAGGGATCCATGTAAAACAACAGACTTCCTGCTCAAAAATTGAAGCCTGAAGTTTCTATATCTGTATTTGGTCAAATGGCCTGGCTATAAAAAGAAAATATCTTATGACTTGAAATGAGTTTATCATAATTGGAGGGAAAAGCTTGAAACTGGATAAACTAAAATTTTGCTTGAAGAATTTATAATTATTTCAGTTAACTTATGCCTTAAATAATATATTTAAGTGATAAGCAATGGCGATACTACCAACCATTCTGGTTCCACTCTGATTTAAGGCAAGTAATAGAAGAGAGGATATGAAAACTTGGCGAGCCCCTCAAAAAAACCTGTTCCTAATTTTAAATAAATAAGTTGCTTATTCTGTTTCATACAAAGATAGGTTCTTGACTGATTCACCTCAAACTGTCATCAGTTAACCAGTTTTCTAATGCTACTCTGCATCCATCTCTCTCTTTCCAACTGAGGATAAAATTAGAGATCTTATTCTCAGAATATTATAAAAATGCCCATTGAAACAACTGGAAAAAATAGACCCGAAGTGGTATATTATCACCTCAACTACAAACCTACCTTGCTTCAACAAAAGATAGGCACTGTATTTAAATGAGGTGTAAGTTGATTTGTGATATGCAAACACAAAAAAATAGATTTTTATTATTTTATAAGTAATTCAAGGTGGCAAACATCCTTCTTCCTCCTATTTCCCCACAACAACCCTGTGAGGTAGGCTGGGCTGGGAGAGAGTGACTGACCTAAAGTCACCCAGCCAGTTTTCATACCTAAGGCATAAAACTCAGTGTATCCTGGTTTCTAGAACAGCACCTTAACCACTACACCAAACTGACTCTCAGTAATAAAGTAAACTGCACAGAAACAAAAGCAATACAGTCATTAGGATCAGCATTAGATACAACTTGCAGCCATTCATTTAACAACAATTCAAAGTTATGATGATGTTAAAAAAGTGATTTATGACCAGCCTTTGCACTTATAACCTCTGCAGTGTCCCCTATGGTCAAATGAACACAATTCAGGAGCTTGGCAACCAACCATGTGTTCATAATGGCTGCAGCATCCCAGGTCACATGATCACCATTTGCAACCTTCACAGCTGGCTTCCAATAAGCAAAGTCAATGGGGGAAGCTGTATTCACTTAATGACCACATGATTAACAATTTCAGGAAAAGTTCATAAAATCAGTCATGACTTGCTTAATGACTGCATTAATCAATGACAGAAGTTCTGGTCCAATTGTGATCGGTCAAGGTCTACCTGTACAACAAATCACCACAAAGCATTAGAAGTATGATGGTATGCACATTTTTACTACCATTGTATATCACCTCTTTGGGGAAGAATTCCATAATCAGGATGTTTAGCCAAATTATTACAGGTAGTTCTTGCTTCATGACCTGTCACTTACTGACCACTTGAAGTTATAATGGACTTCTCCAACACTACTTATGATCCATTTTTGAAGTTCCATTGGCCACAAATACCCCTGTGGTCAAGTGATCATATTTTAAACAGTTGCCAACTGGGTTATATTTATGGCTTTTTGCAGTCATGTGACCACATTTTTCTGCATTTTTTGCCATTTCCCCAACATTTACTTCTGGTTTCTTGCAAAAAAAAAAAGTCCATTGGAGAAAATGGACTCCTTTAATGACCATGGTGTTTGCTTAATGACTGATGAAAAAAAAATTGAAAAATCGGGCATGATCACATGGAGACCCACTTAATGACTGCCATGACGTACAACTGTAATTGTGGGCTTAATTATGGTTGTATATCCATCATTACATATATTAGTAATATGTCCTTTTCTTCATTCTAGCATAAATTTTTATCCACACCCAAGACTCTTAATGAGAAATATCAAGCCCTGGAAGTCACTAACTGTAACATCCCAATTTGTCAATTTGTGAAAATTAACTGCAGAATAAACCAAGATTTAGCACATGATTTGAAATCAAAGTTATACTTTGCACATTCAGACACTGGGACAAATTTGTCCTCCTATATTTGACTGCCTTTTATAAAGTAGTTTAGTTAGTTTTGTGTGTTTGTGTGCGGGGAAGTATGCTTAAAGATTTTACTGTCACTCCTTAAAGTTTCTTTATGGTTAAATTAATGGCTTAATAATACTGGTATTATTTTTATTATGTTGTATATTACATGTGTAGTTATAACTTTGCAATCCTAAAATTTTACTCTTTAGCTCTCCTTTCAAGAACTATTGAGAAATGTTGAATACTACACAAAAGGAATACTAATTTATTAAAATATGAAAATGTTTTCTCTATATCTTGTAAGAACACTTTAAAAAGAGTTTTATTTACAGGGTAGGCTTTACCATAAACCTTCTGGAATATTCACTTGTATTAGTATTTTTGCTTTGTAAATTTTCAGAATGTTTATAAGGAAACAATACAGCAGAATAGCAGCAAGAATTCATATATTGCAGATATAGAACAGAATGTGGTTTACAACATTGTTTTACTCGATTAAAAAATATCAGAATGTACTCAATATCATAATTTACTCCTAACTGCAGTTGTTGATACATGAAATATAGGGAGAGGTGAGCAAAGGAAATTATATCTCATGGACACCAAAACGAAAACACTTCATATTTGTATTTCTTCCTCAAGAACAACTAAGCAATTTTCTTTCAGGGTTCTCAATCATAAATGACTTCAGACTAGCAAATAAAACAAAAATAATGGAAGAAAATATCCACAGCTTCTGGCTCTGAGCAATGAAATAAGGCCAATTTCACATAATGACAAATCTTGTTGCTTTTATTTTGAATAGTACCCAAGTTAGCATTGGGAACTAAAAAAACATCCTTTATTAAAGCACCTTCCTCATAAGGGCATATAATGAAGACAGAATGTTTACCTTAAATAGGAAAAAAATAGTCCAAACAATTATGGACACTACATTTTTGTCATTACCCCTTTACCAAGGGTAATTCTATGACAGATAGATCAACTGTACTCTAAGTATTGATATCCCATATAAAATCCCCCTCTATTCTAAGTTATTACTGCAACCTAGATTTCCCTATATTACCTCTGTTATCTCTAATTTTATCTTGCAATTCAAATGATAAACAAAGGAGATGGTTTAATTCTAGTTGAATTATTAGACTCTTATTCATGGATCCCCTGTGCAAGTCTCTTTATACATTCAAAGTGTTCCCTCCATCTAACAATGGCCTAAGGATTTTCTTTCAGTCTCTCAATCACAGTGCCTATTTACAAGAAAAGTAATAAATCTAACTTGTCCCAGCAGTATCTTTTAAAAAATATCAAAATAGGCTTTGTAAGCTTATTTACAAAACTGTTGCAGATGATCTTTAGAAAGGATGGTTGTGAATATAAATGTGGTGGATGAATGGCTGTTGCATTTGAAGGATTTGATCTTCTGCTTTTGAGTATTGATATATCTTACAAAAGTTTTCAAAAATAAAATTAAGATGTAGCCTAATAAAATACACTAAAGAAATGTAATCAGGAATAATCAGTTATTGCTCATGAAGGTTAGTACAAATAAAACTATAATCTGAAGCAGTTAGGATTTTTTTTAAAATGAAAAAGAATACAATTCCAAAAAAAGCAACCATGGACAGAGAAAATCTTTTAGGTGGGAGTGTTATGATATAACAGGAACACAAAGGCTCAATAGACATTATTCATTTCAGTTTCTCAAATTAGTATTTTTCATTAATACAAGAGTATATACAGGCATCGGGCTAGAAATCAAGAGACATGAGTTATAGTCTCACCCTGGGCATAAAGACAACTGGGTGATTTGGGCCAGTCACTCTCTTTCAGCCCCAGGTAGCAGGCAATGGCAAACTGCTTCTAAAAAACCTTGCCAAAAAACTGCAGGGATTTTTCCAGGCAGTCCCCAAGAACTAGACATGACTGGAAGTAAAACATCTTTACATGCACATAGAAGCATATATCATGAGGATTTATAAACTCTTTCCTTGCAGCAATTGCTATCTCTGAAAATAATATTCTTAAAAGTCAATATTGGAGTTATGTGAATATGCTTTTCTTAAGAGGAGTTTCACATTACAATTAATTATAAAGCCAAATGGATAATATTTTATTTATGTATATACTGAGATAATTGACTGATATATATTGCAACATGTCTTTGCTCTTCAGTCACCCTCAACCCTACCTGCATAACCCTATATCAATCACCCTAACCCTGCTGGCCTATGAACATCCAGTTATGTGCCTGGCCTGAAGCCTCAAGTGAGTTAAGGGGCCTATTTCTTTGCTATATCCTTTTACTTGGCGAGCATATATATTTGTTTTGTATTGTTTTAATTGTTTTATGTTTTTTATGATGTACACCACCTAGAGTCACTGGTTGAGATGGGTGGCTATAAAAATTAAATAAACGAAAATTTATAAGCATCACAACTGTTCATGCTGTAATTAATTTGCAATCTAGCAATATTCCTGAATATTTTGTCAATCTTGATCTACAAATTAAGGAAGATTATAAGAAGATGAGTAAAGGAAAAACACACAAGATATTTCATATTTGGCATTCACATTAAAAAAAATTCTGTGTCAAACATTCACTTTAATCTAGACAATGGCTAGATGTCATATATTGCAATTGGAAAAAGGATTTCATAGACATACCTTGGTTTTCTAAAAAAGCTTAAATCTCCTTTGAGTTAAGTCTGACTTCCAGAGACTTCATGAACATGTCCATGCATTTTTCTTAATAACAGCAGGGAAATGTTTTGTTACTGTTTGGCAAAGAGTATTTAACTTTGCAACCTAGTTTATACTTTTGATATATTATAGTGTTCTCCCATCTAAATACTATCTAGGCCCAACCTTGCTTAGTTGTTTGAGATCATTAATACATGATAACTGCAGTCATTCTTTTTTAACAATGTCATTCTGCAGCTCTTTTTACTTGCTCTACCACCTTGATGAAAAACAAATAAGGAATTATTTACCTGAGCACTTCTAGCAGATCTAAAGAGTTATGATATATCAACTTTAATTATTTTGCAAACAGAAACTCATTAAAATAAGAAGTTTTACCTGAATTAAAAAAGAAGTTCAAGAGGCAAGAGCAAAACAATAGTTTGAATAAAGTAAATAATTGTATTGGAAAACATTCAACTCTGGGCTCTCTGACAAACCAAAGAAGTATTTCATTATCAACAAGTGACACAGCAATATCAATAGAAATGTGAATATTCAAAAAATCCATATTATTATTTAATGCCTTTGATTCTTTCCCTTCGAATAACCCAAAAGTACTTTTTTATCTTTAATTCTTCAGGTGATCTGAAGAAAATATTTTGAGAATTCTTGTTTCTCTTTTAAAATCCATCTTATACTTCCCAGCAATTTATTATTTATCAAAGAAAACTTTAAATACTCGTTTTAAAATTAATCTTACAATGTTCCCATCAAGTATTATCCATGAAATAATTTGTCCCTTAATTTAACTATACAGTCTAACCTCATACACAAAATAGAGAAATTCTAAACTTCAGGATGCACATACAATCATGGTAATGTATTGATCTTACTTTTTTACCATTCTGTATCTTGTCATTCTGATATGCATTTTTTCAAATTTATCACCTTTTCTAAATGCCTTTGCACCTTTTTCTTTATTAGGACATGACAGTGTAAGTACCAAATCTTCTTACCAAAATTACTTACATGTTAGTGTAAGTACCAAATTCTTCTTCTATTTAAATTCTCTTTCCAAAGTATATTCAACATATGCAGAAATGTGCACGTGCTCACACATAGAACCACACATCCACACAAAGTAATTTAATTCCTCATGGTTTTTATGACTGTAATAACAGACTAACATGCCCATACAAAATTCCAGGTAAGGGTATCAAACTGCTCTGATTAAAACCCCAACCCAACCAAATTATAGTATTTTACATAGCAGGGATGAGAAAGAAGAAAGTGAGGAAGCAAAAGGCCATTCTGAAAGAAGCTGTAACGTTTATGGAGACTGAACTGGTATTTTCTTCTGCCAAGGTATGTTTCAGAGGTCCCCAGAAATGACAAGCTGCTGCTACTTTTCCCCCCGTTTTCTCAAAGTAGTTGTAGTGATTTTGGTCTCCTAATTATGTGACTAGAAGAGAAGGAAGACCAGAAAACGAATATACTATCTCCTTTCCTTTCTATCATTTACCTAGCTAAAATTATCTGCTCTTTCTCTTGGAGCCAATTGGAGAAGCTTGTGTGGAGGGTTTTTTTTATAATTTTAGATAAAAAAAGTGAAGAGGATATGATAAGCTAGAGAACATTCTCCCACTTGGCACTCATCTTAAGAATATCCTGAAGCTACCCTGAGAAATTGAAGTGGTGTTGGCAGGTACATCTTAGCAATAATTTTGATGAGCAACATCTTTATTATTGGAAAATTGTCCAACTGTGTATGCATTGTAAAAGTTGCTATCATTTGTTCCTGGTACAAGTTTGGAGATTCTCAAAGCTATGGGAATGAATGGGTTTCTGCCAGAAAACCTGAGGTTAATAACACTATTAGCAACTTAACACTTTGTGAATATTCTGCATTGAATATACTCTGTGAAATGCGGTTTGCCATGAAAAAAATGATGCTCTACACCAGTGGTGTCAAACTCAAATAGAAGCACGGGCCACTATTTTTGTTATATACTGCACAGAGTAACTTGCTTATGGGATGGGTGGTTATATTAAAATAGACAGATAGACTGACAGACAGATGCCACAAAACCCTACATAATAATCCCAGCAGGCCACATGTTGACTTAAAAAACTCATACATTTATCTATTTTTATGAATATATCAACACATTAAAATCAGATAGGAATTAGATATAATTCATACATAAAAAAGAAACATATGCATTTGATTGTTTTTAATATTTACATGTATTTACATATTTTTGTGAGTATATTATATATATGCGAATTTGCATGTATGCACACACATACCAACCCCCACTGAGTTTCTTCCTAGCCAACCACCAAATTATTTCTTCCCAGTCAATCACCAAATTATTGTACAAAACACCTCCTTAACTTCTCCCATCAGCACTAATGCCTCTGATTTTTGATATTTTGTGTGTGGAAAAAAATGTTATGTAGCTTTTCTCAAAACAAGTACAAATTTGTGTGCCATAATACAAGATTATGAGTAAATTGCAAATACAAGTAAGAGTGATATGTTAAAATATTTATATATTTCTTAGTTAGAAACCAGAAAGAATAATAGTATATCATCTACATCCTTGAAAGTTTGCTTTCAAGTCATTTTTGATTCTGGTCACTGGCTCTTGCATATTGTTTGGCAATATTTTGTCATTTTTTTTTCATTTAGAAAAAAGAAATAAAAATACTTAAATCATCCCCCCATTAAAATACTTTAATCATTTTCCCCCATTCTTCCCTTCTCCTCTGTATGAACTGATTTTTTTACCAAGTTAACAATCATATACTTTGTGAATCCAAAAAACCCAATGATATCAATTCAAGCTATTTGGTAACGAGAAGGAAAATAATTTAATCTTTTCTGATGGGAGGAGAGAACTTAATTCACCCTTTTTTAGAGGGAGGCACTTATTCATTGGAGGCTCTGGGATCTGGAGCAAGTTGGCTACTAGTCCAAGGATGTTGCCCTACTGGCCAGGAAAAAGGCACAATCTCTTTGCCTCAGCTTAATCACAGCATCAAAATCACATTGTGCTATCGCAGCATACAGTAGAGTAAGAAGGAACTCCTGTCATGTGGTGCTCCTGCTCAGTCCATACCACAGCACACCAAGCAATCTTCATGTTGTAGTTAAGCTGAGGCAGTGAGCTTGTGCACAACACTCCAAACACACTGCAAGCCTAGAATGTTATGGAGATAGGTGACTAAATTTATTATCATATAGATTTAAATGCATTATCTAAGTTTTATTTTTTTTAATATTTCCCAATTGTATTTTAATCTGGTTCAGGAAGCATTCTGGAGCTTTTGCTATACATAACTAGATATTTTTGCAGTTCAGAAAATTGCAATAATGTCATGTATATTTGTCAAATTACAATTTGAAATGTTTTGGAAAGAGCAAATGAATATCTGCATGCAATAAGCTGTGGAAAGAGAGTTTTAATTAAACAGTATGCCATACTTTTGACTTCTAACTCAAAAAGATACAATATTTTCAGAAAACAAGACTGCTACGAGCCATTTTTAATATTTGATTGGAAGCAATAGCTACACTATACTGAACAGAGCAACATCTATCTGCCTCTGGAATTTTATCATTTTTCTTCATGTCCTGGGTACTGAGCACTGCAGGGGCTGCTTGTACCACATTAACCATCATCAACTATTTCCTGTTGCAGATGACAATTTATGGAAATATACACATCAGTCATGTTCAAATTGACTCATTCAAAGGGAAAATAAGAATGCTCTGGACTGTAAACTATTATGTTTCGCACATGAGTGGTTCAGTAGTCTTTTATTTACACCAAGACACAAGCAAAACAAAACTAACCCCTTAAAGTTTTATGCCATTTCTCTCATTCATAAGCCTATAGTTTCAGATAAGTGCTTGCTCACAAGATAGCTGTTAATTGTTGCAAGAAAGGGGAAACCTTTAAAATCACTCTCACAGATTAGAACAGAAAGCACCACTATTTATTAGTTTATTAGCAACTTTTATATATAACAGGATCAAGTGGCATAGTTATAAGTAACAATGTAATAAATAATAAAGTAATTCTGTTGCATATAAGAATGTGATCCATTCTAATGAAGAATTTGTAAATCAAATTGGACCAAAAGAAATCATAACTTTGATAGAGAGGGGGAAAATATGTTTGACAGGAGTATCAATTGTAAATTGTTCTAATGTATTTAGAAAAGAATTAATTACATATCTAGCAACCTATGATGACATAGGCTGGGGTGCTATGAAATGTTTTCAACCCAGTTTTCTGAAGTTGTGAAAATTCAGACAAACATTCTCATGTAGGAATAGTACGTAGTATGCTAGAGGACTTGAATTCTTAATCATGATTTATCTATTCATCCCATTTTAGCAAACATTGCACTTCTTGTAAGCTTCCAGAAATGGAGAGTATATTATGAGACATAGCATAACTGCTCAATTAACTTTTTGAACACAGGAGTTATTTAAAGTCAGATATGGAACACCACTTCCCCTCTGGAAAGCTGCCACGAGCAGACTTCTTTGCAACTGGAAGGAAGTTGGTGGCAACTTTTGAGAATGTAGTGACAATCATCTTACAGGAAGATTACATGAGAATATATCAAATGGAAAATTAACAAGAGGTACACTGATGTCAATGGGTTAAGAAAAAAAAAAAACCCAGATCTCATTTTAAAGCTTCCTTGGCCTTAAAATAAATTACTATTTTTAGCTCTCCAAAGTTTGAGATTAATTCCAGCTTTATATTTTTCTCCTAAAAATTATAATCCATCCATTATATCCAACAGAATTTAATATAAAATAGGCTTCCCTTCTCACGTTATAGATATTTTTTATAGAATGGATTCCTGTTCCATCACAGTCAAACAGACAAATGCATTAATTCTTTTTTAACCAGTATCCCAAATAGTACTGGAAATCAAACATGATGCTGGCAGAAACACTGAAGCCTACAAATACTATTGATACTCTTAAAATAAATCTATATACTGGTAGTCCTCGACTTATGACCACAATCAAGACCAGAGTTTCTGTTGCTAAGCAAGATGGTTAAGTGAGTTGCACCTGATTTTACAACCTATTTTGTGAATTACTGAAGTTCTTAAGTGAATCACAGGGTTGTTAAGCAGATCTGGCTTCCCTCATTGACTTTGCTTGTTGGAAGTTGACTAGGAAAGTTGTAAATGGTGATCACATGACCCTGGGACACTGCAACCATTGTAAATGCATATTGGTTGCCAAGTGCCCAAATTCTGATCATGTGACTGTAGGGATGCTGTGATGGTCATAAATGCGAAGACTTGTTATAAGTCACTTTTTTCAGCATTGTTGTAACTGTGAATGGTCATTAAACAAATGGTTGTAAATCAAGAATCATTGTAGTTCTGTTCCTTTTTTTGAGCACATTAGTCAAATTATATAAAACTCATTTTCTACTTTATGCACACCCAAAATTGAAGTTTAATATTACCCAGAAAACATCAAAGTTTGTTACTGTCTGCTATAGTGTATTATAATGACCACATAAGACTTTAGAGTGAGATTTAAAAAACAGTAAAAAATTCATCCCAACTATATGGCAAATCAAGAAAATTCAGAATGACCCAAACATGAAGTCCCAATCTATCTATGAGTTACATTTATCTACAACAATCTTTTTTTTAAATACCTGTTCTTTTACAGAAGCTAGAATAGTAGTGGCAGTAGCCTCTGTTTCCATGGCAGAATTTGCAGAAGATTCTTGAGAGGTCTGTTGCAGCCCATCTTCCAAAGGGATCTGCTCAGGAGCCGGCATAGTGCCTGGTGGGGGGAAAAAATTAGTTTGATATCCAATGTTTATGGAGTCAATTGACATGCTACCTTTGCTTTGCTAAAAATATTCCACAACATTTCCCAAATCTACAGGAATATGATTTGAAATTAACTGAAAAGTAACAGTATCCTGCTGTAGTGAGTTTGAAAACATATGAAAGCTGTAATATATGTCCTAAAATAAGCATGTCACAAATTTTAAAAAAATCAAAATTCCCTCTCCAATCTTACCAATATGTATAACGCAGCCTTTGGCCACAAAAAAATTGTCAACATTGAATGTTCAAGAAAGCAAGTCTATGTATATCTTTATTTTAAAACAGATTGAAGTATCTTCAATATTCTACAGCCCTAGATTTAAGGCATTAAAGTGTTTGTTGTAATTTTCTGGGTAGCTACCATATGACAACTGGCATAATTTTCCCCAGAAAATTATATTTTAAAACATTAAATTTTTCACCTTTTGATAAACTCAGGTAGTGACAATGATCAATGGAGATGGGAATTTCAATCATGAGGCGAGGTACCATGTGACTGGATTCAATTTTATGACTGTTTTTACAATGGTCATAGAGCAAATCACTACAGTTGTTAAGTGAAATCTTCCAAATGAGCATTTTTCATCAAAAACTGAGAGAAAATGCCAGAAACTAGCAGGAGATCTAGTAAATCATAGTCATATGATCCTGGGATGTTGCAACGAGTCATAAATGTGAGCCAATTGCCAAGCACCCAAAATGTGATCAGGTGACTGCAGGCAGGGTACATGATGCAGTTGTAACTTTGAGGATGGGCTATAATTTTTTTTAAAAAAATCCCTCATAAGTTTGAATGGTCACAAGTGACAAGTCAAGAACTATCTGTATCTGAACAAGTGGCATTACATTCCTTTGTATGCATGATCAGATCAGTGGTCTTCATACATATTTCCTCTAGGGTGCTAGTACTTTCCTGGATTAAAAAGCAAAATGCCCACAACTTTCATAATATATATAATTCATGCAAATGCCCCCAAAAATAGAAGTTACAAGGAAGTAGACACAATATGCAATGGGAGGGAATTTAAGATTATGTCGTTTCCTGATATTTTTAATTAATTTTTTAATGTTTTAATCTTGTTTGAAAATCTTTTTTCTTTCTCTTCTTTCCTTTTAAATAAAATATTTATTAATCTTTATATTATGTTTTGAGTTTTAGTTATTTCTTAAGAGGACAACAAAATATTTCATACATTTTTAAATCAATGATACAATGTCTGTGAAGACTCTCACTCGTCCAGGGTAATTGCATCGCAACAAAGTTTAAAAAACAGGCATCTGGACTG
>JANHZU010005165.1:46843-61254 GCA_032468055.1 Acrochordus granulatus | reverse complement strand
TTCACTGCAGCCGGTGACTGCAGCCATGAAAGCAAAAGACATTTGCTCCTGGGGAGGAAAGCTGTGGCAAACTTGGCTGCAGTCACCATCCACAGTGAACTTGGAGTCCAGGAAGGTAAAACCTGCCACTGCTTCCATTTCTTCCCCTTCTATTTGTCAGGAAGTGATAGGACCGGATGCCATGACCTTCGTTTTTGGGAGGAAGTCTATGGCAAACCGAGACAGCACATTAAAAAGTAGAGACATCATCTTGCTGACAAAGATCTGTGTAGTCAAAGCTATGGTTTTCTCCATAGTAATATATGGCTGTGAGAGTTGGATCTTAAGTAAGGCTGAGTGCCGAAGAATTGATGCCTTCGAATTGTAGTGTGAAGAAGACTCTTGAGGGTCCCTTGGATGGCAAGGAGATCAAACCAGTCAATCCTACAGAAAGTCAACCCTGACTGTTAATTGGAAGGACGGATACTGAAGCTGAAGCTCAAATACTTTTGGCACCTAATGTGAAGAGAGGACTCATTGGAAAAGACCATGATACTGGGAAAGATTGAAGGCAGAAGGAGAAGGGGCTGGTAGAAGATGAGATGGTTAGATAGCAGTGTGGATGCAGTGGGTGTGATTCTGGGAGGTAGTGCAGGACAGGAAGGCCTAGCATGCTGTAGTCCATGGGGTTGCAAAGAATTGGATACAACTGAGCGAGTGAACAAAACAAAAGTTGACACTTTATAAATAGCATTAACAAAATATTTCTCATGCTTGTTATTTTAATATGTTACTTGGCACATAGGTGATAAATTTATTAAATGTTAATATGTAGTATTTGCAAAATCATGACAATTTAATCAGTAACAAAATGATAGTAAACCAATCAAACTGGAACATGAATAAGAAAGATTTGTAACTTTAACTGGTACAGGCAGAAGTTGAATCTGAAGGAAAAAGTTTGCAAAGCTCTCTTAAGCAGAACTAGTTCTACATCTGGCTTTCTTATTGAACATGGTTTTTCATAAAGTATCATAAAGAAGGTGGTCTATGTGGCTGTTCTATTAATTTTCCAATATGAGCAAGGCATATGAAATAAGATGTTTATCAGAGTGTAGAGGAATAATCATGAAGAAGACATTCCTTTACTTCATTAATTGGTTGTAGTAGTTAGATTTATATCCTGCCTTTTCTCTAGGAGTGCAAGGTAGCATGTTCCCACCACCAGTTTAATCCCCCCATACCCCTGTGATAGGGCTGAGAGAAGGTAACTAGCCCAAAGTTATCTCATAATTTCTGTGGAGATGGACTTGAACCAGCTATAACTGCTATATCACAGTGGCTCCCCTCAGGTATTCTGTGCCCTGGTCAAAAGTGTTGGTGACATCAGACCACAACTCTTTTGAGTTTGCACACACAAGACATTAACCACAAACATCTGTACTTTGCAGGATAATATGCTATTTTGTGACTCGTGTGATCGGGGCTTTCATATGGAATGTTGTGATCCCCCTTTGACCAGGATGCCAAAAGGTAAGGAGGGGGTAAAAAATTATGCAGGAGCGAAAGATAACACTTTTCAGATTACCTGAAAATCTTTACCACACAGAATAGAATTGATAGGTAGAACAGTTTATATATTTGTAAGGTAAAGTAAAGGTTACCTGCCAGTCATGACTGACTCAAGAGTGCAGTGCTCATCCCCGTTTCAAAGCCAAAGAACCAGTGTTTGTCTGAGGACGCTTCTGTGGTCATGTGTTGGCAAATGCTGGAAGAGGTGGTCTATTTATCTACTCGCATTTGCAGGAGGTCATCCTGCTGTATGGCAACGCCAGGTCTTGAACTCAGGCTGCCAACCTACCAGCCAGCAAGCCAAGCTCTTAACTGCTTGCGCCACCACACCTCATTATATATTTGTACTCTAACACAATAAAAGATACTGCCTTTATAATAAACTAGCTAAGGAAACAAACTGCGAGACTAGGTTTTCTCTCCTGCTCTTTATGAAACTGCTGGGAGATCTCATTCACTACTTCAGGGTGTGATGTCATCAGTATCTTTATCCTGTGCCTACGGGTTGCCAAGATTTGAATGGGAGAGAGCAGACTGAATCCAAACCATAGTAAGTCTGAGTTGTTGTGGATATTATGGGCTTCAGGGAGCAGGTCTGTGATGTGGTGGTTCTTCTGAATTCACATTTCCTGATGGAACAGCAGGTAGACATTAATAGAGCCCATTCCCAACTTCAGCAGGGCTTCAGTTGTAACCTACTTGAGGCACAAGGACTTAGCTACAGTAACTCATGTGCTTATTACCACCTAGCTAGAGTACCATAATGTGCTCTACTTGCAGTTCCTAAAAACTATCCAGAAATTATAGTTGATCCATAATACACCAGCCTGCATACTTTCTGGCTTCTGTTGTTGGGAATATATTTTGTGGACCCTGCATTGGTTGCCAGTTGGTTTCCAGATACAATGTAAGGTGCTGCTTTTAACCTGTAAAGTCATTTATGGCTTGGGTGCCTGGATAACTGCAGGACTACCTACCCCAACAAGTACTGGCCTGACTGATAGGCCCAATAGAGGGAGATCGGGTCCAATAGTTACTGATCCTACATCTTCGGAAGATCTGGGAGGCTAAAGTAAGGAGGCACTGCTGTTTTGTGGCAGCACTGACACTGTGGAACAGCCTCACAGTTGAGATCAGGCTAGCTCCCTCATTGGAAGCTTTTAAAAACAATTTTCAGAGAATTTTCTACTGATTTTAGCATGGCATCTTCATTTTCTGTTTTTATTCTTGATAGTTTTTTGTTTGGGTGGTGGTATTTTTCTGTTTTACAGTTGTTATCCTGTGGATGTTTTACTCAGTTTTTATATTCTCTGTAAGTCACTAAGAGTTTGTGAACTGCAGCAAGCTAGAAATGTAGAAAACAAACAAGCAAGACTATATTGCTCTGGCCTTAACTATACACTGGTATGATGATGATGTTCTGTATTTTACAGGCATGTGGATATGTCAGATATGTCGGCCACGTAAAAAAGGAAGAAAACTACTCTATAAGAAGGCAGCACAGATTAAGCGGCGTTATGCCAACCCAATAGGACGTCCTAAAAACAGGTTAAAGAACCAAAATGCAACGTAAGTACTATGAAGCTTGGCATGTGACAGAGGTGATGCAGTTTTGTTGTTGGAGATGACCTTTTTGCAAATTTAAGCATAAGTGTCTTAAAACTACTTGGGAAAAGGTTAGTATTTTCTAAATTTTAAATAGTTTTGCTTTTAAACACAATTTCCCATTTACTTTGAATTGACTTAATTCTTTAATCTTCAAATTTAACAATGCTTTAGTTTCAGCATTTTTTCCCTTTCTGGCTTTGAAGTTTGCCTAACGAAGGTACTGCCTTAGGAAGTGTTAGGTGGGAAACACCTATAGAATGGCATCATTCAACATTGATATTTCTTAATTTTCTTGTATAGAAGAATACTGCTGCAAAAGATAGATTTTTCAGAACCAAAGAAGGACTACCCTTATGTTAAAAATCTTTCAGACAGTTGGATTTCAATTTGATTTAGTGAATTAGTGAGTTTTGATTCTTAGGAAAAATGTTTGAACATATATTTAAAACTATAACAGCTTTTGAGATAGGGATGTGCATTAAATGACAAATAGTTTTATTTTGAGCTCCAAACAAACAGTCCCACTTGAAACATTCCATCAGAACATTTCATTAGAACAGCAAAGCTGGCTGTGTACTGCTAGAACAAATCTTGAAATAAACTCTTTGAACATTCACATTTTGCTTTAAGCTTGGAATACTCAACGTGGTCTGTCTTGAGGTTGGAACTGCTTTTTTCAAAGTTCTTAGAAAACACAAGTTGTGCTCTGAGTTTGGAATACTCAAAATGTTCCTGTGCCCCTGTTTTTTGTGGATATATGTATCTTATATATTGCAACTCTTTCTAGCCCTCCTAAACAAGACAGAGAAGAGTTCTAATATGTTGTTCTCATTAAAGGAAATAATTTGCTTCCCTGCAGACATATTATTTCTCAGAAGTTCAAAATTTTTGCTGCAGTTTTGTTGCAGTGAAGTTTTTGTTCATTGTTGCATTTGAATGATTAGATGCTTGTTAGTCAATGCAGCAAAAAAAAAGACTTGGAAGCTATGTAAAGGATAAACGTTTATTCAGGAATGTGCCAAGCTCACAAAATATATGCAGAATATTGTAAACCTATTCCTATTCTGGAAGATCTACTTCTGGAGAACTATCCAACCAACCCAGAACAACTTGATTGGGGGCCTTCTGGGAAATACTGGGATGTTCTGTCCTTGAATGGTTAGTTTTTAACACAACTAAAAAGCGTTTCTTCATTCAAAAGCCTTATGGATCCTAAGATGCTTGCTCATAAACATACATATCTTACAAAAAAATGAAATATAAAACATTTTGCAGTGACTATTGTATTTTATGTTTATTCAAAAGATTCATGAGAAATCAGCCATTTTGCACTTTAAAATGGAGGTAATTTCTCTTTTGAATTATTGAACATAGTTTATTTGATTCCAAGTAAATTTGCAGGGATTATAAAGTATAATTCTCATCCCAAACAGAAAATTTGAAAATATTTATTATAAGTCAACCACTGTTTGTATGCTTGGTTGATACCTCTGTGTCTTCTTTCTGACAGCTTTTGTTAAAAGCCTTTCTTTTTTCTTTCCAATTATTCAGATCAAAAGCTCCCTTCAGCAAGGTTCAAACGGGACCTGGTCGGGGTCGTAAGCGTAAGACACCCCTATCCAGTCAGTCAACTGGCTCATCAGAAGGGGGTTACTTGGAGCAAGTTGATGGTCTGGAATTCTGCGGAGATGCAAGCATCACCTTGAAATTCAATAAGAAAACCAAAGGGCTAATTGATGGCCTTACCAAATTCTTCACCCCATCCCCTGATGGACGTAAAGCTCGAGGAGAAGTAGTGGACTATTCTCAGCAATACAGGATCAGGAGAAAGGACAACAGAAAATCAAGCACTTCAGATTGGCCCACAGGTAGATAACAAACATTAAGTCTATTTTATGGAACTCAGAGGATTTCAGAGTGAATTGCTATAAAGAAACTGTGATAACTACATTTAAAAACTGTTCATTAGAAATAATCTGTTGTGGTATTATAGAAGAATATTACCTTAATGTATTGCTGCAATTTATTGTTTCAATTAGTAATGGTCTAAAAAGCATCTGAAGCTGGTTAGAATTATTCTTTTAAACAGAGGCTATTGTCATAAATTGGGAGGGTACAGAGTAGTTTTGATGAAGGGATTTGGGTGGATGTAGAAGAAAGAAGAGCACTTTCATTTCAATTACTGAAGACACTCTTCTCTGCCAGAATTAAAGGGGATCTGTCTATGGTGTTGATGGAAAGGCACAGATGACATTTGTGTTGAAAAATTATTTTGCTTGCCACTTGCATTGTTGATGATTCATCAAGGAATTCTAAATGGTCTGTTTTCAGACAATCAGGATGGCTGGGATGGAAAACAAGAAAATGAAGAATGGCTTTTAGGAGGCCCAGATGTCATGGCAGAGAAAGATATGGAGTTGTTCAGAGACATTCAGGAGCAAGCACTGCAGGTAAACTTGAGTAAACTTTCAAACAGTATGTTACAGCCAAAAAAAGTTCACTTATAAAGAAGTGTTTACTGCTGTCAAGGAAACTGAAGCAGATCATTTACACAAGATTTTCTGAATATCAGACTCAGATTCACAATTCATTAATCATGATTTTGATGCAAGAAGGCAGAGTTTCAGGAAAAACTTAGACAATACTATGATATGGCTCAGCTCAGAAGCACTGGCTTGAGGATGCAAGCACATGGTGGTTTAGGGAGATCTAGCTTGTGAACCTATCTGAAAATGATATATAATAATTCTGTTTGCTTCAGAATTAAAATGGAAATTACTGTTATAGGATTGAGCACATTTTGATTGAGCATTTCCTTGTGCCTCCTCTTTTGCAGTACCAGTGAATTGTGTGGGATCTCCCTTGAGATCCTTCAGTGCAGTTTGCTTTCTTGCACTCACTCACTTCCCTTTATGAGAGATAGAAGTTCAGTAAAATGCTTGGCAATTTCTAGACTGTTTAATGTTTTTGGCACACTTGCTCAACAGCCAGATATTATCCTGTTTTAGTGAAGGCAGAATAGATCATATTGGAAAGCTGTGATAGAGGGGCATTTGCAGGTGAAGATGGAGAAAAGGTGCATGACTTCATAACACAAAAGAGAAAAAGCAACCTTAAAATATCCAGACGTGAATGAACTGGTTAAACTTGTAAACTTCTCCCAGCTTCACTAGCCAAAGACTTACAAGATGAAAATTGTTTAACATCTACAGTATAGCAAGACAGAAGCATGGAGCACTTACTGCGGAGCTACTGAGAAAGCAAACATGTCTTATAGTCTTTAAAAAACATTAGATCTGTTGCTTCATGCTAAAGGTAAAGATAAAGGTTTTCCTGTCCAATTGTGTCTGACTCTAGGGGGTGGTGCTCATCTCTGATTCATAGCAAGGGAACCAGCGTTGTTCAGAGATGTTTCCATGGCCATGTGGCTGACATGACTACACACCAAGGTTCATGAAACATTTACTTTCCCACCAAATTAGGCAGTATCTATTTACTACTTGCATTTTTACATACTTTCGAACTGCTAGGTTAGCAGGAATTGGGCAAGTAACAGGAGTTCACCCTGTTACATGGTGCTTGGGTCTTGAGCTTGGGCTGCCAACCTTCCAGCTGACAAGCCCAGTGTCTTAACCACTGGACCACCCCATCCCCTTTTGCTTCATGCTAGAACTTTGCAAAGAATCTAATTGGTATGTTTTGGCAAGGATTGGGTTAAATGCAGCTGAGAAGGTGACGCAGACTGTCTCTAGGTACAGCAGAGGGCCACACCTGAGCAAAAGGGAATTCACTCAGCAAAAATGCCAGAATGACTTGCTGAATTATTGGGGAAAGGCTGAGTTTGTTAGACAAGAATAGTCTAGTGCAAGTGTATAGCCATTTTGATGGACCTTGGGCTATCTGGATGGGATTAGGGCTGCTGTGATGTGCAAACAGTTGTATTGGAACTGGGACTTCACCTTTATTTCGGATGTTCACTTGGAGGAATGTTTTGCGGCTGTTGGGAAGGTACAAACTCATGAGCTGTTATCACAGGTATAGTGAGTGGTCTGCTATTGGAAGCATCTCTGTGTATGGCTAGAGTAATTCTCTTGGCCAAAAATAGAATATCTGCAGTTTCCTTAATGAGATTATAGATTTATATTTATTCTCATTGTTAAAAACAATTACATATTCTCCATTCCCTTTAGAAAAGAAATGGTGATTTATTTCAATAGGGCATATTGTTACAGGATATAATTCCACCAACTAGTGTGTTTGTCAGAGCACTTGCACTTGAGCAACTAATTTAAGGCAGATTGTACCATCAGACTTTTTTTTTCAGTTTATCTGTTGCATTTCCCATCCCCCTTCCCTCCCCAAAATAGACTTGCTTAAACTGTGATGAAAACACGCCTGCTTTGATTTGCTTTAACTCCTTAGGATAAAGCAATTGATCTCTCAAGTTTGTTTCTTTTTGTAAGAAAGCCCAGGGAATCAGTCAGTGAACTCTGCCAAATAGATGGTATTTAGAGAAACTGAATTAGCTTTTGTGTGCAATAAGATACAGTGACAGAACACTTTTGTTGTGCGGTGTTGTGAATAGGTCTAACCGGTTGTATCTGAGTATATCAGGTAAGTGTGAAGGCAAGGCAAGGTTTTGCAGAGTCAATGTTAATCTTACTTCTACTTTGAAATATGAAATAAAAGAGTAAGTAAGGCATGCCTATAAACTCTTGTGGAAAAATAGCTTTGCCCTGAGGTTGGTGTAGGAATTTACAGGTTGCTTTGTGGATAAGATCAAAGGTTTATCTTCTGTAGCATCCTTTTCAACACTTGTCATCCAGAACTCTCTAGAAGGTTTGTGAGCATAGCACGATGGTGGTAGCTAGCCATTTCCTGTTTTATCCTCACTGTACGTTGATCAGATTTGTTGGTCCTAAATATAGAAGCTGTATTTAGCTATTAAAACTCATTCTTATTTTTTATAAAATACAAACCCATTCTTATAGAAAATACAGTCCATACTTAATTTACATAAGGTTCATTAAGGCCGAGACTCTAGGTTGTGGAAAAAAAACAATCTCAGTGTTTCCTAGTGTTCAACTGAATGTTGTGTGCTGCTTTATAATGGAGGATTTGTAAGACATTAACTTTTGTAGGACATTAAACAGCATCCTGTTCTCTCCAACCCAGGAAATTTAGTTTAATCTTGGACTTCAGATTTAGATAGGAAGCTAAGGAGTGGGAGAAAGGGGAACAAATTACTACATTGTTCTCTGTTGATCTACTAAATATAGGTTTAATAAGAGCTTGTAAAAGAAAGCGACCAGTTTATGAGTATTTGTAAGTAGTATAGAACTATTTCTTACACCACCAAGTTATCAAAATATCAGGTGCAGTGCAGTAAAATTAGATATCTGTTAATCTAAACCTGAAAATGTTTGTTTTTAATAGTCTTCTAAATGAATGAATCTTGCAAACTCTATCTTAAAAGATGATTGAATCCTGGGTTGAAGGGCTGTCTTAAACCTTTGGGGACATAGTATTTGGGGTTAAGCTAAAGAGAAAATAATTCATGGGATTGAAGTGAGAAAAGTAGAAGGAGTACATGAATACACAAAGCTTATTTGCCTGATTAAAATGTTAAACAATGATTTGGCATGTCACTGTGGTTTGGTTCAGTGCATGAAGATGGAGAAAATTTGTAGGCCCAACCCTTGTTCTTTTATCTGAATATTTCAATGTGCTCCTGTAATTCCTTAGAAAGAAAATGGAACATAGAGGGAAAAATGTAAGAAACAAGAAATGGCTTTAGGGTGGAGTTTCACCTCTGCCCAAGCTGAACTAATTAATGCCTACTGAGGAACCATCTGCACAGGCTTCCTAAACTGAAAAAAATATGAACAGGTGCGAAGGGAAAGAAGGCAAGAGCTGGACTTTCTGACTGTCATGTTTTTAGGGTGTAAGAACTGGACATACAAATCTGTTTGTGGGTTAAGAATACTTTTTGGCAGGGTGCACTTGAAGCTCAGATGTGAATACACAATGCTGAGTAGTAAGACTCCTTAGTATCTAAGAAGATGAAGCTGGATAATAGGAAGAGATTCCTGTCACTAGGAAAAGCCATAAAACATTTATAGTCTTTATTGTTTAAAGTTCTGAGTATATGGTAGAAACTAAACAGGAAAGGATTAAAGGAACCTAATTGGCATTTTCTCTTCACTTTTCTGCCTCTACATGTCAGGGCAATTTGCAAGGTATTACCATCTCTTAAGAACATCTCTTTGGGAAAAAAGGGGTAGGTTGAGAGGAGAAAAAAAAGAATCTTGTTTTACAATAAGTAAAACTGTAACAGTTAAGGGCAAAATTATGTTGATCACTTGAAAGGCAGATAGAGGACCCCTAGAGCACTTAAGATTTTATGACCTTGATTCTTCCTGCAGAAAAGCTCCCCCCGCACCCATGAAGCTGCTTTCTTTGCAGATGCTCATAAGATTCTGGCAGGCTTAGAGTTCCTAATTCTGTTTTTGCTTTCACAAATAATGTATGTAGAGGTAGTTATATTTAAAATGAAGTTTTCTTTTATCTCTGTTTAACAGTTGTATCTACATAAATTGCTAATGCTGGTATTTTTCAAATGTGTGATTCTGAATAAAAAAATTCCTAACATTTCCTTTAGAGTTGTGAACTCATCTGATAGCTCTTACACTGAGTTTAGAACACTGTGGTGGTTCCCTCTTAGGCTTATGCTGTTTATCATAGATGCTCTTAATCTACATTTTTTTCTTTATTTTATTCTGGGGCATTTATTTCCTTAGATTAATAAAGGGAATATCAGTTGCTTTATGATTCTGTGTCATAACAATAATAAACATTTTTAGAAAAGTCAATGTAGATTCTCATCTCAAAGCTTCTTGGATGAAAAGTGAAATGGCCTCAAACCAAAAATAAAAGTCCAATTGCCTTTTTTTTTTTGAGAAAGTTTTTTTTTTGCAACATCTCTAGAAATATTAAGTATGACTTAGGAAAACCTTTTCCCCAGCACATGTAATTTTTTGCTTTCTCCATTTTTGAGCATTGGGGAAATTGCTGTTCACATAAATCTATAGCTTTTTTGATAGACTCTCAGACCTGTGGAGTAATATTGAGTGAGTTAAGTTTGTTTGTTTCTTTTACAGAAAGTAGGAGTGACTGGAGCATCCGATCCCCAAGTCCGCTGCCCATCAGTCATTGAGTTTGGAAAATATGAAATCCATACCTGGTATTCTTCTCCATACCCACAAGAATATTCCAGGTACATTTTATGATTAGCAGTGTGTTGCCCAGTGGAAACTTTTGCAATTGCTAGAAATGAAGCAGCTGTTATTACAGCTTTATCCTGTTAGCTCTTAAAATTTTAGCTCTTAAGCTAAAAAGTAAGGGGGCATGTCAGATGGAGAAAGTCAGCAGTTTAATGAGTTTCGTAAATAGAGACGCAGATAAATCTTGGAAAGGAAAGAATATATGTTTGCTTATTTTACAGCAATCTGTTTCCTAAATTCATTTTTCAAAAGAGCTTTGCTTACTTTTAGTAGAGGCGTCTATATCTGAAGGTAAAGAAGCATATTTGATTGTAATGGTTGGTGTGCAGTTAAATCAGTGAGGTTTGACAGTATCTAATATTGAGCCTCTGGTTACTTTCCTATAGCTCTTTTTTACTGCTAACTTGTGGGCTTTGAAAATACATTTCCCATTTTATCTGGTTCTGCTTCTTACTGATGGTGGACAGTCTTGGATATATTAAGCTGGAAGCCATCCAAAGCAGTCTTTTGCTTTTGCATACATCTTCATCTGCTCTTGTGCCTCTTTGGTTCAATACTGTCCAGTGAAGATTTAATTCAGGAAAACACTTTCTTGGTCTTGTAATTTTTATAGGGGTGAGAACTGGAAGGATTATTCCTCTTTCAAAGTTGCTTTTTTGTTTAATAAAGAGTGGGAATAACTACTTTCTATTTTGCAGGTTGCCCAAGTTGTATATTTGTGAATTCTGTCTCAAATATATGAAAAGCAGAACTATTCTCCAGCAGCACATGAAGAAATGTGGTTGGTTTCATCCCCCAGCCAATGAAATTTACAGAAAGAGCAATGTTTCAGTTTTCGAGGTAACTTTCAGCAATTCTTAACTATTGTTTGATTATTCCAATAAAAAGTGAAACATGCGACAAACATGCGGCATAGTCCAAAATGAATTTGTCAGAGCAAGTTTTGGACCAAGGAGCAGGAACTGGGTCCAGAATATAGAAATACCATTTGAATAATCTCTGGTTATATTGTTTGTGGAGTCCTGGGCAGTCAGCAATTAGTTCTCTGTTGTAAATTTCTCCCTTCTAAATTGGCTTTTTAAATACCATTTTCAAAAAGAGTTCAGTTTCACGATTTAGATGTAGCTTTTTAGTGATTCTTTAAATACAGTTATAAATTCTTGGCCATATAAACAAATCTAAGTAGTTGGTAAGCTTAAGAACATAGGTTGCCTTAGGGGCCAAAGGTCAGAGTAGTGATGTTTTCCAGCTGCTCTCTTTCTTTTAATGCTTGCAAAATGTATTCTCCCTGTTGTTTGCTCTAATATTTATTTGGTTCTGGTGACCAGGCTATGATATTTCATGTGGTTTCCTGATAAGGATACAGTGAATTAATCTACTTTTTTTTAAGGTGGATGGCAACGTCAGTACTATATACTGTCAGAATTTATGTCTATTGGCAAAACTCTTCCTGGACCATAAGACACTCTATTACGATGTGGAGCCATTTCTTTTTTATGTGCTGACACAAAATGATGTGAAGGGCTGCCACCTCGTTGGCTACTTTTCTAAGGTGAGGATGCAAAGATGAAACCTGGGTTTTGATTCCCAGGAAACCTGCATGGATGTGTTCTTGTAAGTCACCAAGAATTGAGCTCAATTTGAAGGTGACGTGAGTTTCATTTTGCACTGTTGGACAGTGATTCTTTTCTAATCACTCAAAAGAAGGAAATAAACCTAGACATATGCTGCTTCTGTATTGTAAACATTGCTGTAAAATCTATGTGAAGAAAAGTGGAATTTGGAAATCCATGTAAATTATGCAAGCTATGTATATTACCAGGCATTTCCTTACTGCACATTTAAGCATGTATAACCATTTTATATGCCTTAATTTTGCTAGTCATTAGAAAAGTAAATGCTGCATTCAGCATAAAATCTCATGCTTTTCTTTCCCTACACCACATCTGAAGCTCTGGCATCATAAGATTTGATGTGTGCAAGAAGATAATTAATTTTTCTTTCTCTTTCTCTGCCTTTTTCTTCCTATTTCTTTCATAATATAGGTTTTTTTTGTATTAAGCCTCCTGTGCTGAATCTATATTTATGGAAATTACTTTTGAAATTAGTCTGAATTATCTGAACTAATTGGGCTGATGTTTTCAGTTTAACTGTATGAATTCAAAAGCCAGTTCAAAGTGATTCTGCAATAATTCTACTAAAACTCGGCTGAATTTTAACTACACAAGGGACTTCTGAAGCACTGGGCAGTTTTTTCTATACCCCCTTTTAAGACTATGTCTAGACAAATCCAGGGAACTGAAGCAGTTAACATGGCTGGCTTTCTCTTCATCCTGTTGAACAGTGTATCCTCCAAGGATCATGAATTCCAGCTTAGCAGTTCTGAGGGGAGGTTTTAAATTACTTCCTCATCCCTTGGGTAGTGAGGAGTACAGCTAGTTGGTGAAGTAAACATTCATTGTTAGCACTATCAAGCTTGTTGCTCCTCAAATCAGATGCTGATCTCATTTCAAAGCTTTTGTTTGCACTCTGGAAAAGACACAGTTGAGACCGAACATGGCTTTTGTATTCCTTATGCATAGACAGGGTCCAGGCATAGAGATTTAAGGCTCGCCTTTGCATTCTTTCCCCTCCTCCCCACTTCCCCAGCCTCTGTCTTCATGCAGAAGCTGTTTGGCTCCAAGAAGAAGTTTTTAGGGAGAAAATTATTCCCTCTGAATCTGTAGTTAGTCTGCCTATAAAATGGGATATGCCTGTTGGATTTTGGTTCTGTCTTAAAGGGCACAAATCCTCTTTCTTTGGAGGCACTGCAGATTTTAAATTTCTACTCTGAAAGAAAGGCAATTATTTCAGAGGACAATTTGTGATTCAAGGCAGTGGTGAATAGGTTAAAAACATCATTAAAGAAAACAGGACATTGGGATCAATGCAGGGCTAAGTACAATAATAGCACTTCAGGAAATACACAAACATTCAAATAGCAACCATTCAAGTGGTTCACAAATTGCCCCAGAAATGCTGTTTTCCTGAAGGTTAGCAGGGTCAGGTTGACCAAGAGGAGGAGGGGATCCAAATGGGCTTTGAGGCTTTGTTATTCCAGAGAGCAGAAGAAACAGCCAGTTTGGTCTAGTGGTTCAAGTAACAAAGGCTGTAAATTCTAATCTTGCCTTAGCCATGAAAACCAGCAGGGTGACCTTGGGCCAGTCACTCTTTCTCAGTCCACCCCACCCCACCAAGGTGGTGGTTGTGGGGAAAATAGAAGGAAGAAGAAGTATTAAGTATGTTTGTGTGGTATAAAGGCGGGGTATAACTAAAATAAACAACAAGGAAAGCACATTTCCAGGGTCCGATAAGATGGCATTAATTTATAGATGGGCTTAGAGTATGCTCACCATGCCAGGTTTCAGAGGACAGGCTGACATGATTGCAGACCAATATTCCCATAAATACCAAGGCCTTGAAGGGCTTTATAGAAAACACCTGGGACCTTGAATTGTACCCTGAAATCAGTTGGTAATCAGGATAACCCGCCAAGTAGAAGTGATATGTGGGTGCTCTACACACATAGTTCCACTCTGGACCAGCTGTAGTTTCTCCATGAGACAGCTCTTTATATTTTGCTTTGTGGTAGTCCAAACAGAGGTGCAAAGACCATGGGAGTGACCATGGGAAGGGTGTATTGCTCTAGAAAAGGATGCATTGGATGCACCAGCCCTCCTAGCCATAGCCACATGCTCTTCCAACAACAGCAGTAGGTCCAGAAGACCCCAAATTGAGCATTAATTCCATCTAGGGAAATATACAATTTGTTCACCAATTCCTATTTCAAAACTGAAGATAGAAAATCCATGGACAGAAGTGATTTCTGAGTCCAAAACTATCTGGTTTTGCTAGGTAAAGGTAAAGGAGACCCTGCCAGTCGTGACCGACTCTAGGGTGTGGTGCTCATCCCCGTTTCCAAGCTGAAGA
>JANHZU010005165.1:34755-46743 GCA_032468055.1 Acrochordus granulatus | reverse complement strand
TCCTGGGACGGCTCCGTGGTCATGTGGCCGGCATGACTGGACGCCTTAAGGCACACGGACACTGTTACCTTCCCGCCAGGAGGGGCGGTACCTATCTATCTACTCGCGCTCGCACGCTTTCGAACCGCTAGGTGGGCGGGAGCTGAGCTGAACCTAAACCTGTTCTTCCCATCCAGACACTAAAAGGGGATTCCAAGACTCTTCTGAATTTCAGAATTCAGCAGCTTAGTTTCTTCTTATGACTAATGAAAAGTAGTGAAAGCTGTAATTTGTTTGTTTATAATCTTCTGTGCAACTTCAGTCAAGTGAATCTAATGACTTCTAAGTCTTGATACAATAATATGCCTAACTGGTGCATAGCTAAATAACCATTAAGCATACATATCAAAATAAGATGAAAAATACACAATAGACTACCAAAGCATTCATCATTCATCCCAGAGTTGGGATAGTATTCCTCAGTCCCTGGTATCTCTCTGAAACAACCCTGTGTTCACTGATTTCCAAAATGCCAAGAGGGAGAGTAACTGCTCTCATCCCAGTGATAAGTTGTTCCACAAGAAAGGTAAAGGTAATTATTACCCTGCCAATTGTGATTGACTCTAGGGGGCGGTGCTCATCTCTGTTTCCAAGCCAAAGAGCCAGAATTGTCTGAGGACTCTTCTAGGTCATGTGGCCGACATGACTAGGCACCAAGGGCACACGGACACTGTTACCTTTCCCACCGAAGTAGGTGGTATCTATTTATCTACTTGCATTTTTACATGCTTTCAAACTGCTAGGTTGGCAGGAGCTGAGGTGGGCAACAGGAACTCACACTGTTGCATGGCAGCACTGGATCTCAATCTCGGGCCACTGACCTTCCAGCCAAAAAGCCATGTTTCTTAACCGCTTGCACCACAACACCTCTCCATAAGAAGGGAATCCTCAAAAAAAAATGCTTCTTGAAATCCTACTGCCCCATGTCCTGGTAGACACAGACTTTTAACTTCTGACCTGGACAAACAGATTCTCTTAGGAAAAAGCAACCAAACTTTATAGGATTTTGTAGGTTATAACCAGAATCTCAAATTACAGGAAGAAACAAACCAGCAACCAACTGAGTTTCCTTTATAACCATCATATAACAATGTCAGGTTCTTATCACATTAAGTTAAATGATTTACATTACTTAAAACATTTTCTCTCAAGCAGGTGAAAATAGCATGCCCTGACTTCACTCATAGAGTTGATACTATTCTATACAATTGATATTATTGCCCCATTCACTATGGCATCTTGTTTTTTTTAATGTAATAATTCTATTAACTAACATTAATACTATTAACTCATATTAACTATTAATGTTAATTATAAAAATTAAAATGAATATCAAATATGAAAAAGATTAAATGAATAACATTGTACAGCGTAAGAGTAGAAGTCGTCTCTAAATGGTTGGTAATATTGGATACTTGGTTTAATAATAATATTATAATTATATAATTGCATATATAACAAAATTAAAAATGCCACCCAGTCAGTGCATCACTCATTCAGCTTCACAAAAACTATGAGATACATAACTAACAAAACTAAAAATGCAGACATCATAGAAACTATCACACATAACCACACACCACACATAAAAAACATAGTCTCCATAAAAGCTTTTTTTAATTCAGCATTACTGGAGTTTTGGAATCTACTGTGGCTTTTCAACCAAAGAATAAAACCTCAAAAATATTTTAATAATATGTTATAATTTGGCTGCTTTTGGTACAACATATTCCCTTTTTAGTCTTTCAGAAGCCTTATAAAATATCAATAATAATTAAATGATTAAAATTAATATTGTTTTCCAAAAAAGGATTTTCCTACCAGTTTATGAAAATAATACAGGTGGGATAATATAAAAATAACATTTTTAAACTAAGGATTATTCCATGTTGTTAACTTCTGATGAGATCTAAGATCGAAGTTTATTTCCTACATATTCCTAAATATCACAAAATTCTTACTGAAATCCAGGCTTCAGTTGTCAGGCTTTCAAAGGTGTTAAATAACAACCATCCCACTGAGTCCATAATGGTACAATTATGTATAATTTTCATTCCTCTATATTAACAAAAGTTAACAAGCTCATTGATATGATTAATAAATACATAAGTAAAATATAGTTTTTTTAAAAAATTAAAAGTTTCTGTTGTCAGACATGAGCCATTGAAAGAAAGCTGCCTGAGCCAAATTAACATAACTGCCATTCTTTGATGTGCATATTTGTTTTTATTATATTCTCCCCACAGACTCCTAGGTATTTTCTTCCATTTCTTAATATCCCCATTTATCTGCTTCGTAGTTAGAGGTAGAACAAGATATTTTTCTAGTAATAACTACTCTGGGGTATATCATAGAATCCAAACAGTAAATGTTCTCCAATTTTCATCATTTCCATTTCCATTTTAGAAAGTTCAAGGAAGCAAGACCCTTTTTGACACACCTCACAGAGCAGAGTCACTTGGAATAAACATTGCTGGACTAGATACTTCAGTGACCAAACCATTTTCAGTCATCTCATTTCCCTCCTCCCTCTTCCCAAATAATTAGAGGCTTGCTGTTGTTCTTTCCATTGGAGACATGTTTTTCACCTGATTTTCTTTGACTCCCCAATGGAATTACAGCTGTGTCTTTGGCTAATTCATTTTGTGTTAATTATTGCCCCTAAGAACTTCTCTTCCATGTCACAAAGCCATGCTTTTACTGACCAGATTCTTTTTTTTTTCTCTCTCTCTTTTCCTAGGAGAAGCACTGCCAGCAGAAGTACAATGTTTCCTGCATAATGATTCTTCCCCAGTACCAACGCAAGGGCTACGGCAGATTCCTCATTGACTTTAGTAAGCCCTTTCTTGTTTTTCTGGTTTTTTTTCCTTCTAACTTTGCCTTTACAATTTATGGAACTGTACAATTATCTTGCAATTTATTTGGCTGAATGTGGCTTCAAAAGAGTTCCTTATCTGAATCACCTCTCTTGGAATTCCAGGAAGCCTTTTCCCCCGACTGTTTTCTGCAAAGCAAATGTTTTATTTATTGCACGTGTCTTACATCACTGTTTCCCGTTTTTCCCTGCTTTACATTCATTCAACAATCTTAAGTTAACAGTTTTCCTGCTTTGGATCTGAATCGTATTTTTATCCAAATGTGCATTTCCGTAAATAGTTGCTTATGTGTATCATATTTATGTAATAATATATAGCTCCATTTAGGTCCAGCTTTGGTGCCTTCCACATGTGGAGGCTGTGTTGATCTAAGATTGTTCCTGCCTCCTAAATATTCCCACAATACTGTGGGGCTTGGATGCAGGTTGGGACATTCTTCTATGAGAGGAATTGGTGTAAAGAGTTTTGTGATATTTCCTCTAGAGCTGGGAGTGCATGGTTTCCTGATAGTAGGAACTCCTGCCATATTCCCTTGTTACTTCAGCAATTTTATATCTCTTTTTTAATGTTTTCCTCTTGTCATAAATAGCAGAGATGATAAGAGAGCAGAGCCTGGCAGCCATTCTGCAGTTTCCACTGTCCATCTAGGGGACAGTGAGGGGCCCAGAAAGAAGGAGCATCAGCCCTGGGGCTGGTGTGGTCTGTTTGAATGTGCAGAAGAGAATATGAGGGGAGGTCAGGGGCTGTCTGGAGATGGCCTGTGGTTGAGCACTAAGTCCCCACCTACTGATCAGCAATAACAGCTTTAAATCACGTTATATGATCAGAATAGTTCAAGTGGAAAAACAATAACATTACAAGCTGTTAGGATGGAAATTAAAATTTTTGTTCAAATAGATGATATGGAAGCTTGAAAAAGACTGAATTTACACTTTATGTTAAAAATTTATTGTTGGAGTACAATGCTCATTTTCAATATTGTCATAAAAGATTGCTGGTCTCTGCTAAACCTGTTTTTTTAAAAAATGATGAGACTAATACAGTGTAAAGAAGCAGTAAGCCTTATTTCAGCAAGGCAAAGCAGGCCTTTCCATACTACATTCTTGCCACAGAGAGGGTCCTTTTCTCCTTGCTTGCCAGGATCCCTTGATAAAGGAGCATGCAGGAGAAAGCTTTTTATTCATTTCAGTGAGCTGGATGCCTAGAAATAAGTATATCTAAGGATTATTCTTTGTGAACAGATCCCTAGTTATTAATTTGGTGACCAAATCAGATGCTTCGCAGGAGACTGCTTAAGTGTTTGGTGCATGAGTAGAAATTACAAGTCAGGAAAGCATACCCCATTTTTATGTTCGTAAACATAATCAGCCTCTAGAATTAGTAGGAATGTTTGTGGAACAAGAATTGAAAAAGCAAGATATCTGGCAGATACATAACATAAGAAGACTGTGAACCAGTTAGATGGATGTGGTGTAAAGAAAGTACACGTTGAACTGGCACAAACAAGAAGTTTTAATGACTAATATTCTAGAACCTTTGATTTGTCCCAAGTTTGAATTAGTCAGTTTGTAAAGGAAGAATCAGTGAAAATTGTGCAATGCTGCCTTGAAACCACAGCTAATAGAGCAAAGAGGTAAATTTAGAATTATTAACTACTGCTGAGCATAGGAGAAGTAAACATTTATACTTCTTTACCAAACTGAAAGTTCAGACAGTGCTGGAGCAGAGGCTTTAGCATTTGATAAAGAAGAAGCATGCTAGTTATCCTTTTCAGTTGATCTCAAGACCAGAAAATCTGATACCTGTGGATTTTTAGTCTTCAAGATTTAAAAGAGGCATCTTAAATTATGCATGGAAGTAAATTAGTAGCCAAATCCAGTTGGATAGCAAAAGTACCTTGTTTGGCCTTGGTGGCAGTGACAGGAGATATAAAAATCATGTTTCTGGAGAAGAAGAGAAGTCCCATTTTCAAAAACAAAGTAACTGTTTACTCATTTTTTCCATCTTTAAATGAAAAGATGCCCATTTATGCAGACAGCTTCCTATGTTGTGAACAGTGAGCTGCACATTATGTGCCCTAAAGGGATGCTGACATTTCTGTGCTCATTATCTGAACTGAACTGCATGCACTGATACAGTTTCTAGCTGGAGTTCCAGTTCTTTTTACCTCCTTTAAGTAATTGCTTGTTTACCATCTTGTTGTCTGATCTATTTGAAAGCTATTAAAAGATCACTCACAAATCACATGCCTTCAAATTAGTCTCCGAGTTGACTTTATTATCAATTTGCTCAAGGTGAAGTGTGAGTTGAAGACTGGGGAGAAAAACCCTCTCAATTACGAGAGAGTCTTAACCCTGGAACATTGACCTCAGGATAGGAGGCAGCAACTGTGATTTAATTTTTATAAAGCCAGAGTGTGTGATGAATGATGGGCCCCTGACTTGAAGGCAAAGAGTTGTTCTAGTTGCTTCATTGATTTGATCAGTTCTTTATGAGGCCTTGATACTACCAACATAACCAGGAAAAAATCAAGCAACTGCCTGGCCCCTTTTTTGGGGGGGGAGATTTCATGCTTGTATCTGGTAACAATCAATTATTTTTCATTAACTGAGAGCTTGACTGCTGTAACTTTCTAGACTGGGAGCTGCCCTTTGAGACTTTAAAAAGCAGCCAGTGGCACTTAACCATATAAACCAATCGAAGAGAATATTTGTAGCTCAGGATTGAACTCTGGGGTTCTTGTTGGCCTCTTTGTTTGGTTGTTTCCTTGCAGGCATTTCATTACTCAACTAGATAAGCCCTGCAGCTTGCCTTCTGAATAACCCAGGGAGCACACTCTAATTTGTGGTTTGACAAATATGTTTTTTGCAACAGATTAAAGATCAGCACATTCACCATGACATAATAGGTTTTTATGGAATGCAGCTCACACCATTGGTTTCACTAAAAATATAATAAAAGCAAAATTATGTAGCAGTTGAAAAAGTGCATTGAGTCGCCTTCCTACAACATGGGGGTTAACAATGAATTCAAACTCTTAATGTGATAAAGTAAATGATATGGCAGATGCTTCTTTTTGGATAAGAGGCAGATTGCTTTCTTTTGAGGAAACTTCTAAAGTAGAAGTAATTTCAGAAAAACTTGAGGTGCCTTTGTGTTCTACCAATTGTTTCAGAGAATATTGTTTTCTCTCAGCTGGTTAATGCCTACAAAAGAGAGGCACTGAGAAAGAAGGAGAAATCTTAAGGATTATAGAAGTATTACAGAATTTTAAGAACAACAACAAATGGGGGCAAAAAATAATAACAGATTAGCATATTAAAAGTTAAGCATGACTGTTATCACAGTCTTGGGGTGAGTAATGGACAGAACAGAATGTACTGGAAAAGAAGAAGCACAGACCTCTGCTATTTAGCCATGCTGCCCTTTGTCAGTAGGCTGTTTATAGGAAATATGTGTCCCCTTAGTGGCCATGAACACAACTCAGATGCAGAAATAACATTCTGTCTTTATAACCTGCCTGGCTGTTATTCTCCAGAATTTGCTTCAGTAGAAGGAGTGCTCTGTGGCTTAGAAGAATTATTTGTCTTCCTTGGACATTGAGATTGTGGTTAAAGAGTGCCCTTATTACTGGGGTTCCATATTTCTATGCATCGTTTGCAAAATCCTGGATATTGTTCATGAAGATACCTCTTGGTGTCTGTCTCCCTTTCTTGAAGCAGCAGAGAAAGTTGAGTTTATTAATCTTTACCAGATTTTTATCCTGCCTTTTGTATAGGAGCTGAAGGCAAGCTGCCTGATGTTAAGCAGCAGAGTAACAGGTTGACGGCCATAACAATAGGATTGTTTTGTGATTTTTCCCAACAGTGATGTCACTTCAGGGCCCTGAGATGCTTCTAACTATGGGTAGAACCAGAAGAGTGGAGGCAGACATACCAAACCTGGTCCTGATTGCTTTTTGTTTTCTTTTAGGTTATCTCCTATCAAAACGTGAAGGCCAGGCAGGATCCCCAGAGAAGCCATTGTCTGATTTGGGTCGTCTTTCCTACATGGCATACTGGAAAAGTGTAATCTTGGAGTGCCTTTATAACCAAAATGACAAGCAGATCAGCATCAAGAAGTTAAGCAAACTGACCGGCATCTGTCCTCAAGACATCACTTCGACTCTGCATCACCTACGCATGCTTGACTTTCGTAATGATCAGTGAGCATCACATCCCTCTCTCACAGAATCAGGTGGCCTCAGAAAATGGCAGGGTTATTATTATTAGGCTCAGGGTTGATTCTGTAAATATAAAAATCCTGAAAAATGCAAGCACTTTTTTTAATTCAAATTTTAAATCCATCTTGTTGGCCTTGTGCCATCAAGTTTTGATGTTTTTGCCTGGAGAGTTTTAGGGAATCTCAGAAGTCATGGTGAATTTAGTCATCCAGTGGATAAAGTTCTAGGACAGCCAGGAAACCTCTTTGGGGAACTTTGAGAGACAGTTTGGTCTAGTGGTTAAGATAATAGACTAACAAGTGAGAGGCTCTAACGTCTGATCCTGCCTTAGCCATGAAGGCCAACGGGGTGAGCTTGGGCCATTCTCAGTAATTCTCAGTTTACCCACCTCACAGGGTTACTGTTAAAGGGAAAATAGGAGGAGGAAAGTGTGTTAAATATGTTTTCCACCTTGAGTTGTTGTTTATAAAAATAATAAAGGTGGGATACAAATAAACAAACAAACTTTGGGGCAGTTCTTCAGCCTAACAGCCAGTGAGGTTTGGTGGTGAAGGTGTTGGACTAGGCACAAGGAAGCCGAGATTCTGTCCCTGTCACCATGGAAGGGAGTTTGAGTCAGTCTAACTACATGATTGTTGTTGTTTTTTTTGGAGGGGGGAGAATGAAGGAGGGGGCACTATGTGTGCCCACTTGAATTTCTGAATGAAAAACGGTAATATGGAAACGGTAATATGAACTGAATATTAATCATATTTGTATAATGATGTATTCTGCCTTGTCTACATATGTATCTCTTTGAGGCAGCTTGAAAGTAGTATCAAGGTATATTAATTGAAATCTAATTAACAACATCAGTACTGGTAGTCCTTGATTTATGACCAGTATCATAGTGACTAGTGACTGTTTGTAATTATGACAGGACAAAGGTATTTATTTCTTTATTTAATTTTTTATCCCACTTTTATTACTTTGTAAGTTACTCAAGGTGGTGAAACATATACAGAAGGAAGGAATATTTTCTCCACAATAACAACCCTGCAAGTTGGGCTGAAAGAGAGTAACTGGCCCAAAGTCACCCAGTTGTCTTTCATGCCTAAGGTGGAAGTAGAACCCGCTATCTCCTGGGTTTCTATGCTACCACCTTCATCACTTCACCAAACTAGCTCTCTTATGCCTTATAATCTGGATTCGAAGTTCTGATAATTGTCCCCACCGCCCTGATTACAGATTCACATTTTAGGCACTTGGCAACCACCCCACATTTATGGCTGTTTGCAGCATTTCACAATCACCACTGCATAAACATTGTGACTGCTTAACAACCGCTGAAAAAAAGGGTTGTAAAATTGGACACAGTGATGTGATGAACTGCTTAATAACTGACATGACTTACAATCATAATTGTGGGCTCAATTATGGTCATACATTGAGGGCTGCCTTCATTAAATTACTGTTTCGTGGTGTTGATAATAAATGGCTTTGTGTAGAATGGGTCAGACATTTCTTTTCCAATAGCTAATAGAAGCAGAAGAATTTTACAAAGTAATGCAGGTTGCAGCATTAACTTAAGTCAATCCACTCAGTGTTTGCTCTCTTTAGTGAAGAATTTGATTGCCTGGGAACAGAATGTGGGTTCACATGGCAGTGATTGTGAGTTCTCTTGGTGGAGCCATCTAATGTCAAGCTGAAAAAGAATGAGCAAGTGAAGTGCAGGAAAGTATTAATGAATGGGCCTTTGGAGATGGTGGAGGATGGTTTGGAGAAGAGGGAAGCATACAGAGCTGTTTTGCAGGGAGTCCTACATAACTGGTAACTTCCTTATTCTGAGTGGTAGATCCACTCTTGAATACTGGGCAGAGAACACATGCTCCACAAAAGCAAAAATGTACTATTCAAGAGGCTGTTATGTGTTCTCATTGCAGGGCTAAGCAGCCTGCAAAGAAATAAATTATTAAACTCCAGTTGCTTGCTTGCTTGCTTGTTTATTTGTTAGATTTATTTGCTGCCCTATGCATAATAAACAACCCAGGGTAGCAGACACTAAGAAGGAGTTAAAATATGCAAAAATAGAATTAAGAATAATATATCTATATAAAAATTATATAGAATTAAAAGGAGTACAAGATGGATGACAAAATGGAAATGGGATCATCAGTCGAGTCGTCATCTTACTGATGATGCATGGCAACCCGGCCTCCAGACCAACCTGCAGAACCATGCCTTCAGGCTTCTGTGGAAAGCCAGAAGGGTGGGGGCCAGCCATATTCCAAGAAATTATGTTCCAAAGTGTGGGCGTCATGGCAGAAAAGAAAAATTCCTGGCTGACAGGATCTAGAGCATGTCCTGAGTGCCAGCCTGAGTGGGGTGGGCTGCACTGGGGCAAGACAGTCCCAATAATAATAGTCTCCATAACCTGGACTCATGCCATAATTATTGTATGCTTATTATTAGCATACAATAGTTACTCAAGCTTGGTGGATTGAAGATAATTTTATTATTGACATATAATTTCATATTTCAGGAATTTAGATTATTTTAGACGCCCATAAGTCTTAATAAATGTATGACAATTACTTGGGATTGCACAGCATCCTCAGCCATAAGCCAGAGTGGGTAAGATCCTACATGGTTCCATGCCCACACGGTAAGGCTTAGTGCATTTTGTGAGCCCACTCGATATAGGTTAGATTCCATGGCAAGAATCTCTGTAATATTTTGAAGGCAGTTTTTGTGGGGGTGAGCAATTGATGTACTGCATCAGTGGAATATGCTTAGTAAGGCATCCCAATCACCTTTTTTCTCCCTGTACTTCCATGTTTATAACATGAACTTGATGTCCTATGACCAAAGCCACCCATTCTTTTTTCCTTCCTCAGATTTGTGATTGTTCGGCGGGAAAAACTTATCCAAGACCATATGGCAAAACTGAAACTGAACATCCGGCCTGTAGTTGTGGACCCAGAATGTCTGCGCTGGACTCCTGTCATTGTCTCAAACTCGGTGGTTTCAGAGGACGAAGATGATGAACCTGAAGAAGCAGAAATCGATGCCCCACAGCAGTCACGGGAGAGAGACCTTGAGGTCTGGGTGCAATGCGTCTGTGTGTGTATGAAATTGTGGAATATCTTATAGCATGGCACCTACAGGGTGGTCTAGCGTAGCATTTCTCAAGTGCAGTGATTTTAAGATGTGTGGAATTCAGCTCTCAGAATTCCCCAGTCTGGGAATTGAAATCCACACATATTAAAATTGTCAAGATTGAGAAACAGTGGTCTAGCAATCAAGGGTAACTGTCAAAAAGAAGTCTCATAATTTTTCAGGAATCTAACTGGAAGCAAAGCACCTCCCCCTTAGGGAGATTTTAAAGCCTGGTCTTGCTCAGTGTGATAGTGTCATATCTCCAATGGCATTAATTGCCAGTTTCCTAATCACATTTTAAACAATTATCAGCCCCTGGTCTTTAGAATTAGCCCTTTCATGAAAGGCTGAAAAAAGTTAATTTCTTTTTGTGCCTCTAGGTGATAAAATGTGTCTCCTGGGAGAGAAAAGAACGAGAATCCTGCTTTCCGCTGGAAAGTGAAAAAAAGCTAGAGATCCTTCCTGTCAATGCCTTGCGGGCTGGCAAGCAAAGTCTTCCCCTGAGCGGTCTTCCTGCCAACAGCCACACGCCGCGCAGGGGCCGGTGGAACCGCAAGAACAAAAAGTTGCGGGAGTCCTGCACTGAGAAGGATCCGAAACTAATCTTGGAGGAGAAGTCAGCAATGGCCAAGGGGGGCCGTTGCGGTGAGTGCCAGGAAAAGGCGGCCGCAGCAGCAGCGGCTGCAGCAGCTGCAGCAGCCTCTCGAGGGAGATTTGGGGAGAGCGAAGAGAAGACGGCTTCCTCCCAGGGACAGTGTGGCAAATGTGATGAAAAGACTCTGACTCCGCGAGGGCACCTTGGGAAAGAGGAAGAAAAGCCTGCCTCCTCCCAAGGGCAATTTGGCAAGGGTGAGAAGCCCTCCATCACCCAGAGGCGATGCAGTGAAGGGATGGAGGTGTGGAAAGGGCAGCTGAAAGCCCTCGAGCCCTTGAAAAGCAGGCTCTCTGAGCAGTGCGACCGGATAGCCCGGAGGCACAGCGAGGGTGACCGTGCGGTGCTGAGGCATTTCAGCGAGAGTAGCGAAGATGAAGACGAAGAGCCTGTCAGCCCCTGCTCCAGTTCCCCGCCGGTTCTCACTAAGCCAGCACTGAAGCGGAAGGTGCGTTTCTGCCTCCCCACCACTTGAGAGCTCAGGAGATGATGCATTAAAAGACAACAGTGAGCAGAGTTCAGCATAAGTCTGCAAATGAGATCTTAGACACATAATTCTTGTTGTTTTTCATCTCTCTAACTGAAAATCAGGAGGAATCTGGCAGCACCTTTTCCAGCTAACACATCTTATACCTTGTGCATTGCGTTGGTCAGAAAGGTGGTTACAGATTCTTGAGGGTTTTTTTTTCAGTGCACAGTATTTCTTGGCTCCTTTGAATTAAGTTCTCTTCTGGGAATGAACTGTATAAATTCTATGATCACCACATGCTTTCTGCTGAAAATGAGAAGTTTTAAAAACCTGGGATACAGATATCTTACTGATTGATTGCCTGGGAACAGAATGTGGGTTCACATGGCAGTGATTGTGAGTTCTCTTGGTGGAGCCAAGAGAATGTCAAGCTGAAAAAGAATGAGCAAGTGAAGTGAAAACTTCAAGTGAAGTTTAAGAATAAGGTAAATGTGGCTCCATCTAGGTTCCTAGAAAGAGGAGCTGCACCTCTCTGAGTCTCCTTGGCTTGTCTCAGATTTCCTTGCATATTTGTGTAGATCTCTAGAAGCAA
>JANHZU010005165.1:16672-27705 GCA_032468055.1 Acrochordus granulatus | reverse complement strand
GGTGGGGTTGGTTCTCTGGTTTGAGATCTTGGTTTTTCCTTCCACAATCTGGAAACACTTCACCATTCAAATCCATTTTGGGAACTGGGCTTTGGGATTCTTTTTTTCTCTTTTCTTTTTTGTGGGGGGGGAGGGGATTGAAAACATGCACACAATATTCTTGTCATCAAAGAGTGTTACTTTGCTGAAACCAGCTGGGCAGAGTTTGTGTAAAACAGGTCTCTTGTTTTAGACACTAGCCTAAACTTGTACTTGAGGCACAAGCAAGCATATTTTAGACACAGTAAATCGGATGTCCACCATTGGTGACTTTAAGATGTGTGGACTTCATCTCCCAGCTTAGCTGGCTGAGGAATTTCAGAAGTTGAAGTCCACATAGCTTAAAGTTGTCAAGGTTGGATACCTCTGTGTTAGTGTCTTTTTCTCCCCTTATCCTTTGTGTACAACTCTTAAGATGGCCCAATTCTGAAAGGTCAGATCCTTTTCATCTTTCTGTGCCCTCAACATGTGGCTCTGTGGCAGGAACTGGGAGTGGTGCACATAGCCCAAAGCGAATTTTCATTCTTTTGCCATTTCCCCCAATATAGGAACTCTGAGTAATTTATATTGTCTTCTCTCCTCTCCTCCTCCTCTCTTCCCCCCTCCTCCCCTCTTTCATCTCTCTCTCTCTCTCTCTGTCTTCTTCCTTGGGTGAACTGAAGTACAGTTTAAATGTAACTAGAGTGAAATGCGCCCATTGCGTACATACAAGCAGGAACTGTATAGTCCAACTGAGTACAGCCAGAATGTGGGATAGGAGAAACAGAGTTCTTGAGGCCTGGAGGTCAACCAAAACCCAGTGGCTGGACTTTGCATTGTGAATCTGCTGGAGGATTAAGATCCTAGAGGAACTTGTGCAAGGCTGTCCCACCCCTAGAAGTTGGGATGTACATTTAAACGGCTGTCGCAACCGCTTCACATATATATTTTTTTTATTTTTGCTGGCCTGGTGCTAGCGTGCGGGAAGAAAATGTTAATGTTAATTATAATTTTAATGTTAATGTCGGACTCCTTCCTACATTAGGGATAACACCCAGCCCCTTTCCACCCCATTTGCCTCCCTAGCATCTTTGGAGATTCACTCACTGGAATTTTTCCACATTCCCTTTGTGTGTGAGCATTGGGGGCTGGGGGCAGACAGGAGGATCCCCGCATCGCAGTCCATCCTTATGAACCATGAAGGATGCAAGGCCTGTGGGCACACCATCCGCCAATTACAAGGAGGAGAAAATGTAGCTTATCCCTCTAATGTAAAGTTTTCTCTGTATATTCCTGTAGAGCTACAGATGCACTTAGATTGACTTAGATGTGTAAAGTTTTTTTTTCCCAAAAACCTGAAAAGCAGTTTGGAGGGGCCAGAGCTTCAGCTGCACTCGAATGGACTTCCTCTGTACTCTTGAGTATAGAAAGACAGAATCCCTTTGGGCTTCCAGCCCTCATTTTCTCTGAGTTCTTGAGCATGTGTACAAGGCTGTGTAGGACCCAGGACCCTGTAAATATCCACCAATCCAGGCTCACTTCATCTGTGTTGAAAGGTGACCCAGCCTGTCCCCTTCTTCCCAGATCATCTGCACTGGCATTGCTTCCTAGCTGCAGATGGGTAGGGGCTGGTTGGTTGGGGTGTCGAAAGCAAAGCTGTTGGCACGAGGGCCGTAAAATTATTATATATATTTTTTTCCGGTCTGTTGTTACCTTTTTTTCCCCAGTTTTGGATTTTTCTATTTTTTTTATCAATTGGGCAGCTCCCTTTTTTCCACAAACCTTTGTGACTGTAGAGTTATTGTAGAGAACCAATGTTCTTTTCTATATTATTAAAAAAAAATATCCAACACAGTAATATTGGTACCTGTCATTTTTTTTCCACTTCTGTTTAAGAAAAGAAAATAATAATGTATTTTTAGCAAAATAAACTTGGGTAATCTTCTAAAAGAAATTTTAAAAAGAAACTCACTGTTAGTGACTTTGATGCCTTTTAAAAAAAAGAGCTTTTTCATTTCATTCCATCTTTAAAATTTTTTATCTTTGTTGTAGAATATTAAAGACTATTTTAAGAAAGATGAAAATTCTCTTTAAAGAGATCTCTAGAATGTGTGACTAGAGCTCCAGATGCCTCTAAAGCCGCATGTACAAAACGAAGCTGCGTCTATTCCTGTCTGTTTATATTTGCTTTTCCTGTTTTGTAACTTCTTTGTACTTTGTTCTTGGTGACTTGTAAGCTTCAAAAGGGGAAAGGGTGCCTGGATGATAACCCTTTGTAATTCTCCATGTCATGAGCTCCTGGGCCGGCCGGCCTCTCTTCCTCTCCTTGTATGTAATATCACTTTTTCCCTCCCCCCTTTCTAGCAAGTACTTTCAAAAGAACTCTGTACATTTTAACATAAAAAAAAATAAATTATGTTGAGCCATTTTGGATGTCTGGTTTTGCACATGGAATCTTTCTTCCTTTGGTATGTTGGATCTAGCAAGGGCTCCGGAGTTGTCTCTTACACATAAAACTGGTCTCTCTCTCTCTCTATTGAGGCTTGTCCCTTGTCCACCAGGAAAAATAATCTCAATTTTTGTATCCCTCCCCTTTTCCCTCCTTGTCTAAGTTGCCCCAATCTGCAGGGAAAGTAATAGGACTTAGTTTGACATCTGCTAAATCTTAACATTCTCTTCCTGATGTACAGACTGACAACTGCTGCCATCTTTATTCAAGAGTATTGCCATTGGGTGAAAATGGCATGCCTTAGCAGAAGTATTTTCATTCCACTTTTTGGAAAACGTATCTTCAGTTAAAAGTGCCTGTCGTTTATCTCCTGAATCTCAGTAAGGGTAGATGTTGGGAGAAAAAAAAGTCCAGAAATGAAACATGAGATCCAGTGGCAGTTTGAATCCTTAGGAAAGTATAGTTACTGGGTCAGCTATGAAATGCTACTGGTTGTTTGCAACCCCTCTTGCTGTACTTGTTCACTTACCATAACTGATGTGGCAACACATTTAGGATAAATGTCTATGAATATTCTCATAATCCAGGTCATGATAAGTAGTAAACATTTGCAAAAAATTTTTTGCAGTTTCTTAAAAAAGGCACCTGGACTTTATTTACAAGATATTATTGGAGACATTTGCTTTCTATCCAGAAAGCTTTTTCAGTCCATCTAAAAATGAAAAAGAATGTGCATTTCATTTACATTTGGGAAAATGAAATAAATGACATATTTGGGAAATACATATTTGGGATAAATATTCAGATGTACAAATGTTTGTAAGTAGAAGTATAAAAGTTTTAGACTTCCTTTGATACAAAGTGGACAACATGACCCCTTCAGAGATATTTCTAAACAGAGAAACAATGACTGCAGGTGGGCAGAAGTGCAGTGGGAACAGCGATTTCTGACTTCCTGCCATCTTCCCCACCAACAGTGCTTGTGGGAAGTTGGCAGGGAATGTCAGAAATCATAATCATGTAATGCAGTAGCCACAACTTAAGAAAAGTAATTAGAGGGACAACTTACCAGATTGTTTCTAAAATATAATGTCACGTCCGGCTCTGGGCATCACATTTTAAGAAAGACAAAGTCAAGCATGTCCAAAGGAGAACAATCAAAAGACGAAAACAGGATCAAAGGAGGTGTGATAAGCCTGGAGCAGGGAAGACTGCAAGGGGGTATGACTGCTGTTCACAAGTATCTGCAGGCTGCCAAGTAGGATAGAATTGCTTGGGTTTGTTCCAGGAGACAGGATACGGAGCAGTTACAAAGATGATTTTGCTTGGATATGAGGAGAAAAATTCCTAACGGTAAAATCTGTTCAGAGATGGAATAGATGGTTAAGGCATTAGGCTAGAAAGCCGGAGACTTGAGTTCTAGTCCCACCTTAGCCATGAAAGCCAGTTGGGTGATCTTGGTCCATTTCTCAGCCCAACTCAGATCCCAGGGTGGTGGTTGTGGGGAGAATAGGAAGAGGAGATGTTGGATGTGTTTCCCACCTTGACTTATTTGTAAAAAAAATAAAGGCATACAAATAAATAGATGCCTCAGGAAATGTGGACAAGTTGTTATTTAACTTGTAAGTCACCCAACTCTCAGTGATTCTGATTGGCTCACAACAATATGGATGACCATCTGGACTATTGTAGATGATTTCTGGCAGGGGGCTGGATTAGATCTTCCTTCCTTCCAACCATTATATTCTGTTGACCATTGGCCCTGCCAATAAACTGTCACTGCTGATTTCTTTCACCTGTTAATAATGAATTGTTTCCATTGGGGAGAAAACAGGAATACAAAAAATCTTTTGGATTTCAGAAAAAATCAGCAATAGACCTCCAGGGATATTTGTTGGTAGGAAATGCTGCCACCCTACCCCAGAACCACTGCTACACTTCCATTTTCACATCCTTTTATGAGGTACCATTACTTCTAAGGGAACAGAAATGCAGAAGCAATGCAGTGTGGCCGAAGAGAAGACCATTGTTTTATGGGATGGGGAAGGTCACCTGCCAGGGCTTAATTCTTCCTTTCATGTATAATTTTCCTCAGACAAACTTCAGCAATAAGTTCTATGGAACTCCTTGGAAACTGTCTTCAAGGACTTCTTTATGTGAGAATTATCACCTGTTGGTGCTTGAACATGAGAACGCTGACCAGCGTTTTCTCCCTCCCTTCACACCACATCGCTTTCCAATCCAAGACTACAAGTACAATAGGCAGTTATCTTCTGCTATGCATTGAGGGGCACTTCCAAGCAGGTAAGAATCAGCAGCCACCAATTAAAATCTTGAAGCACCAGATAAACGGGAAACTCTACTTGGCCTCCCAGAAGAGATGGGGATGGATTCCAGGGCCCATTTTCCCAGCCAGCATAGACTATAGCTTTTGAAAGTCCAACATAACATATGCCCTGCAAGAATTTAACCAGGTATGGCCCATTTCCATTTCCTGCAGAATTTCACTGTGCACAACCAGCTGATTTGGCAGCAGGACTGATGTTGCTCCTTGCACAGCTGCAGAGGAAGCGCAAGGGGGAAGCAGAGCTTCACTTGCTGGATTTCTACATGGCTGTGGCACCCTTTTCTCGTCATTCAATGCTCCCAGGACTTCTGGGAATTGTAGTCCAACATATCTTCAGCACTCGCCCCACGGGGGAGAAGGCTTGTCTACGTGCAGCAGCAATTAAAACATTTGGATAATTCAGTCAGGCAGTTGATTTTTCTCAAGCACGCTTGATTCATTCCCTCCTCCATTTTCTTGCTTCCTTATCAGTAATTCTTGGGTGAAAAATGACAGAAAAATACATGTTTTTGTGGTTTCATTCTGTGTACATATGAGCATATTTGAACCAGCCTGTTCCTAACTTTAATCCTATTCTCTCAATATGTTTGCACACTTCATCTGGGTAATAAAATTTAAGGCAGGGCAATATTTAGATCCATATAGGGGTGTCCACAGGAAAGGATTAAAAAACATCAAGAGGGTGACCTTAATTATGCCATCAAATCCCTGCCCTCTTTTACATGAGCTGCAATAGATAAAGGGAAGGAGCGTTGATCGTATGGATATGGCTGCCATCTTGACTTTTTTGCATTTCCCTATATCTTTAATAGGGAATTAAGGATTAAACTTACAACTCTTGTCTCAGTTGTTACCCTGGGAACAATTCGCTTTTTTTCCCCAAAGTCCAAATGGCAAGGTGCAAAAGAAAGATGAGGGATGTCATTAAGTGTCTTTGCTCTATACTCTGTTTTTCTTTGGGGCACATTTTTGTTATTAACTTAATGCACTCGTGATCGGGAGGACAATGTGCTTGAGAAACAGTCAAATAACTCTAGGGGTATGTGAAACATTTAAGTCTTCCCATCAGGAATTTCCCTGTTGGAAATCCTTTCCTAACTCTTCCAAAGCCCCAATTAATAGGAGATGAAATATAGCTATGAGAAAGAATCCTTGTTTTACAAGCCTAAGATCTCCACATTTTAACCTCCTCCTGGTTGGATTGATAGTCTCATGGCTTTAATCTTCTTTCTTTCAACTCATCCTGCTCGATCAGGATCTTACCTGGTCCAGTCTATCTCCATAATGGAGGAAAGCATACAAGCTAGACAGATGTATGTAGTGCAGGATTTCCTATCACCTGTTATTTTCCGAAGAAAGTTGATCTTTATTGATTCCTTTACTTTGCTTTCTGCACTGTTCCTTTTCCAAAGTCTTCAAGCAGTTCACCACTGGACAGGAGGATTGGACGGTTGCAGTGCCAGGTTCTCGTCTTTTGTCCAGTGTGCAGTGTCACGAAAGGGGTGGGGCTCACAACACATCGGAGTGCTGCTGCTTTCATCATTTACTGAAAGATGCGGCTGGAAACACTCACAATGCAGCAACAGGTAAAGTTAAAGATGAATAATCAGCAAAGAAGAACCTATCTGGTGTATTTCCACGAGGAGGTAGCATGATCTTACTCATCCTCAAAAGTTCTCCTGAAGAGCCTTTTCTTTCTTTCTTGCAAATACCAGCTTAGAATACTTAATTATAAAAGTCATATTCTTACTTTTAGTGTTTTCCTGCAACAGAAAAGTAAAACAATAAAATCCAACAGAACATATCCAATTTTTCCCCGACAGTAGCTAGAGAGCAGGAATGATTAAGAATTTCTCTTTGGTTCCTCTGTACGCCTTTAAAAATAATGAGCAGATTTGCTTCCCTTAAGTGAAAACTACCAGGACTGACGTCTTACTGGAAATTAAATGTGTCTGCTCTTCAGCAGACAGAAGTCTAAACTTTCAATATCGGTATTAAATATTGTCCCTGACCCACTGAGTTAAATTTAAATGGCCTTTTTGCAAAACCCACAGATTTGTTTTTGTTTGTTATTTTTAAAATAATAGTGGAAGAACTGTAGATCCAGTTGGAATAACTGCCTATAGCTATTTCAATCATATTCAAATATAATTTTTATTGACATCATGTTACAGGCCACACCCTTGACATGCTTCTGACATTTTTAAATTACTTGTACCATCTATCAGGTGTCTAAGAAGCTACACCAAATATTAATATGACTGAAATGTTTTTAAAGCATTAACTGAACTGGAATTGTAAAATTCAAAATCCATTTGTCCTGCTGACTGGAAGGGTGATGCTATGCTGGCCACCAGAACTTATGTTATTTGCACAAATTGATTTGTTGGGTCAACAACCACACTGTTGCATTTTTTTATGAATTTGCAAAGTTGGGATTAAGACATTAACCCATTTTCTGGTTTTCAACAACCCAGCCATGTAATAGCAGCCCCCATGCCCAATTATCCTTTTGTACTCCTCTCCCCTTTCCCAAGAACTATAAGATGCTTCCAGATATGTCAAAATTCAGGTCAGACCAACCGTAAAGTCTAAAATCAACATTGTACCATTAAGCGTAATCAAACTATAACTACCTGGATCAAAAATGCAAATTGAAGCACATCCTGGAAAGCAGGCTGAAACATGCATGAATTTCAGGTCTCTGTAACTGCTGGAGGCAGAGGTGGTGGATGGGGCAAACGTTGGGAGGCTGACAAGGTTCTCCCCGACAGCCCAGGTGCCGAATTCTCTCCCAGCCTTAACCGTTCCCTGTTATTTTCTGATTCAGTCCTTCTTCCAATCTGGCAACTTCCAGAGGTGCGAGATCATTCTTCTCCTGTTGGCTGGCAATACACAGCTGGAGATGCCTGTATAGGGAGAGCTGTTTGAGAGGATCAAGTCCATTCTGGTCGTCTTTTCTGACTAACTGCATTGGCCGGCTGTCCTAGACTGGGGGGCCAGAGATTTAGTTGTAAGTCAGCCAAACAGACATTTAAATTTGTGTTTGCTGGTTTAGTCAGCCTAGCTGACTGCACAAACCATTCTTCCATGTTGCACTACTTGTAGATGAAAGTGGATTCGCAAACAAGCCTTTAACGTTGATGGTGCCCACTGGCCTGCTCTCCAGTTTACGTGGCAGGAAGCCTCCTAAGAAACAGTGGAAGTATTTTCCAACTTATATACAAGTTGAGACCCTAAAAACTGGGAGAGCCTGAATTCTTGTCCTGTCTTGGGCATGAAGCCAGCAAGGTGATTTGGGGCCAGTCCTTCTCTCTTAGACCCAGGAAGGAGAAGCCAAAGGCAAACCATCTCCCCCCACCAAAACAAAGATTTCCCAAAAAAACTGCAGGGACTTTTCCAAGGAACCATCAGAAGCCAAGATTAAATCAATGGCACAAAAACCAACAAGTAAAGGATGATTCAGCATGGGTACCTATCAAGAAAATGGAGGCTGTGTTCCTAAGTACGCCCTCCTACTCCATTTGCCCCTACAGGTAGTCCTCAACTTATGATCGTTTGTTTTAACAATAATTCAAAATTATGATAGCACTGAAAAAAGTGACTTATGACTGGTCCTCGCACTTATGACTGTCAGAGTCTCCTAAGAATCACATGATTAAAATTCTAGCACTTGGCAACTAGCATGTATTTATGATGGTTCTCAAAGTTCCCAAGTATGAGAAACCCTGATTTAGGGAAGTGCATGTTAAGGTAAATTGGACCAAATTACAGAATGGTTTGTGTGAATCTGGAGTTGAAGGTTAATGGCTAGTTAAGAATAGCAGAACATAATGGAAGAAGAATAAATTCTATGAATAAACTGAATGCTAAGTGAATGGTGCAGTATTGGACAAGGGGGAAGACAAAGTTGTGTGATGCCCTTATGATTGTTTAATATATTTATGCATAAATGTGTAAGAATGGTTTATGATTGTGTTGGCATCAATTTCCTGCCAATAGTAAAAAAGTTCTATGATTCCAACAAAGTAAGCTATGGAGGAATTTAGTTCTGGCTTTGAGAAGGATCTGGAAAAGTAGGAAGTGAGAGAAAGAAACTCAGAACAGATCCTTGATGTCCTTAAAAAGGGCTCAGTAAAGGCTTTGGACAGACCTTCAATTCTGCAGCAGTAAAGCAATATTTCTGGAATTCCTGTGGTGTCTGTTTTTTTTTGACATGGCCTAGCTTAAAGAATTAGTATGCTATGTTGAATGCCAAAGAGACTTTCCATATAGATGAAGAAAGTTACAGGAAAGGTTCCTGTAGATTCCATAGGTCCCTCTGGCTTGTTGGGAACTGCAGGAATGATCGTGGATAGTTTCTTTGGAGCTGACCAGCTGATGCATAGCCCTACGTCTGTCTGGGTGAGATTTAAGATATCTGGGATTTCTTGCCACTTTTTGAATATAGACAATATAAATAAAAAGCCTGGAGCTGGTTTGATGCTACACCTTATCAGTGACTTGGATAAAACCCAAATGTTTGAGTAGCCACCACAAACACATCAAATATATCATAGTTGGCATCTATGCACTGGCCTTTTCCTCTCCAGGTATCAAACTAGGGAATATTATTAGAATAAGCATTATCCAAATCTATCTATTTCAATCCATCGTACAGATATGACATTCAAAATGTAATAGAAGTGAAGGTGGTTATAATGTCATATTTTAGTGAAAAACAAGACAAAATTGTACCTGGTTGACACCTATGTCGTTCTGTCAACATTGTATGTATGCGATGAGAAAAAGTGAGCCATCTTTGCTAGACCTCCTCAACATATCTTCTGCGGTAACATTTTAGGACATTAGAGATAGGTTTGTTGGGGCATGGATGCTCCTGTATTTCTATGGGCAGATGATGAGACACCAAAAGATTTGCAGTAAATGTTAGATAGATTGTATGATGCAACAAGGTATCTGAATTTTAAAATTAAAGTATTACAAGTCCAAAGCAATTGTGTCTGGCAGGAAAAATGGAGTGAGTGATTGCAAATTATATATAAATGGCAGAAAACAATGACAAATAAATGATTTTTTATATCCTGGCAGAATGTGCATTATATTAAAGATGGAAAATTAGAGAAATTTTAAGATATGTAAATTCTAGATTTTAGTGGGTAGTGCATGCTCTGTTACAAGGCATGAATGCTTGTCAAAACAAGCTGTGATAACTCTGGATAAGAACTGTTCATTATGTGACAATGAGAGATGACTGTTTTAGGAAAAATATCAAACTCAGATATAAGAGGTTGTTTAAGAAGTATGTGTGCTAAGAGCAGAAGAAAGAGGGGTCAAGAATGTAGGAGGACTGAACTGAAAAACAAAGATGTGAAGTGAATGTTTGTAGAAAGGAAGAGGAAGACTAAGAAAACTGGTTGGATAGAGTAGGTGAGATTTGGAAAGAGAAAAGAGTAAGAAGCTTGAAGAACAAAGGCGTTGTGATGAAGTGTGTACAGACATGATGGAGTAAGGATATGGGCAAAGGTAGAAAAGTAAGGAGTACGAAAATGAGTAGTCAGCTTTAACTCTGCTCTTTTTTAATCTTTTCATTTCATTCCATTTCTTTGACCTCCTAATCCTTTGTCCTTTCTGTCTGATGTAGGTTAATTCAATAGGAATATGCATGGACATGCATGGAAGAGACCCGGTTTGGTGTAATGGATATCAGGCACAATTCCTCAAGAAACTGTGAATTCTAGTCCTGCCTTGGGCACAAAGCCAACTGGGTGATTTTGGGCCAGTCCCTCTCTCTCTGCCCAAGGAAGAAGACAATGGCAAACCTTCTTAAATCTTACCAAGAAAACTGCAGGGACATGTCCAGGTGGTCACCAGGAGTCAATACTGACTGAAAGGTACCCCCCCTAAAAAAAGATATACTGTATGTAGATTAACCTATTTAAAGAACATACTGTCTGGCTGGATGGGGAACAAGAGACTCCGGTTGAGCCCTGGCAAGATGGAGTGGCTTTGGGTGGCGGGGGGTCTGGGTCCTAGGACATTCCCATCCTTATCTCTTGATGGGGTTGCACTACCCCGGATAGACCCGGTGCGCAACTTGGGGGTTCTCCTGGATTCGTGACTCCTACTTGAAGAGCAGGTGGCGAGCGCGGCCAGGAGAGCCTTTGCACAGCTTCGTGTTGTGTGCCAGTTACACCCTTTCCTGGACCAGGAGTCCCT
>JANHZU010005165.1:0-10834 GCA_032468055.1 Acrochordus granulatus | reverse complement strand
GGTGCGGGGAAGGGGACCGCGCCGCCGGAATGGCCGGGACCCGCGGCGCTGCCCGGGCCGCCGCCGCCGCGTTGGGAGGGCCGGCTCGCCGGAGGGGAGCTCACCGGAGCTGCCGGCCGCGGCTCGTCGCCCCGACGCTGGCCTGAGCGACTCGGGCTTTCCCACGCGGGCGGCTCCCGCTCGCCGCGGACTCGCTGCCCGGCTGGGGCTGACGGCCTCGTCCTCCAAGCCGCGGCGCGGGCGTGGAAGGCGGCGCAGCCCGAGGTGCTCCCCGGAGTGGACGGGAGGCGCGGCGCGCTCCCTCCGGCCCCGCCGGGGCTGCCTCGGGATGGCACGGCCGGGACCGAAGGAAGGAAGCGGCGCTCGCCCTGACCGGCCTCCAGCAGCTGCTGCCTGGGGGTAGACTCCCTCTGCAGCTGGAGGTGCCGGCCAGGGAGAAGTGGCTTGCTGCCATTACCTGGGAGTTTTTTGTTCCGCGTGCGCAGTTCTCCCCACTCTGGAGGGTCCTGCATCTGCTAGCCAGCGGGGTGGGGTGGGGGTGGGGGTGGGAATCGTCCTCTCTGATGAAGAATCAGGGACACTTTTTTGTACCCTCCCCTTCCCCGGTATGTCTCTCACGGCCAGCCATCTTTCTCGACAACCCCCAAATCCAATTCTGCGGTTTGCAGCGCAGTCTCCAGAGATCAGTGAGGCGAGGTACATTTTGGGAGATGGAGGCTTCCTCCCAGATGTAACACTGAGGGTTTGGGATGCAATTTCTAGCATCTCCAGAAAGAATAGGGAAGAAAATCGCCAGAACTGCTTCCATGGAGGACCATGGATGAGCTTTCTCGACATCCTCATTTAAATGAGGGATGTGCAACTGAAGATTCAAGGTTACGTCCTCGTGCATTGTTGGAGGTGGAGAGGTGGTTGGGTGTTAGGACTCTTCAAATTGGCTTAACCCCAAACAAACCAATCCAAGAAGGGATCTGATTGCAGCTTTTCCTCAATGAAATGAAGGATATATTTAGCAAAACGCATTCAGTTTGGCTGGTGCCTTCCTACATTTTGGAGAGACATCCCCAGCATTCATTTCCTTACTGAGGCGACAGGTGTAGATCTTGACACACACATACCCTGCCCAGAGCCGCACACCTCTGACGCAACCAGACCAGGAGCTCTCCTGCTCATTTCCATGCAGAACATCCCTTGGATTCCTCGGGATGAGAGAAGATTGTCATTTGATCCATCTGGTCCAAAAAATAGGCATTTCTTTAGGTCAGACTTTAAAACACTTCTGTCTTTTTCCTGTCTTTTTTCCTCTGGTGATAGCACCCAGCTAGATGTGTGTGTGAGCCTGGAAACCTATATTCCATGATTTAAGCATTTTTGTTTCTGATAAAAGGCACTATTTTACGTAGCACTGGATTGGCTACAGTTCAGCATAATTACACCTATGGTAGCCGTTGAGAGAAAAGGTGGACAGGATTTTAAGAAGAGTTCTCTTAAGAATGAAATGCTCGGGACAAACCAGGCTTGATCAGGTTGTCTGCGAAGATGTCCTTTGTATTAGGAAAGGTTTGCGTGTACCCAGTCACCTGGTCATCCTTGTCAAAGTTGCTATGCCGGTCCTTTGCACTAACCACATCAGAGTTTAGTTGCACCTTAACAGTGGGATTTGCTAGTGTCTTAAGGGGGTGCTTTGCTGTTTTATTTATTAGCTGTGCTGAGTCCAAATTCCATCCACAAATACAATTCAGATTTATTTGTTTTTCTGCAAGAATGTTAGTTGCTTTTCATTTTTGTATCTTGGAATGTGCACAAACAATTTGGGGCAGAAACACTAGCAATCCTGCCCCCCATTCCAACAATAACAAGAACTTACATATTTTTTCTTGTAAGCTGCCAAGAGTTGCTTTGATTTCAGCAGCATATAAATTTAATTAATAAATACAATAAATATATGTTTTATATATATTTAGCATAGTAACTGTATATGCACCATCTAACCTTTCTGGCTTGCTATTCTTCAGACAGGGTTGGACTACAAGTCCCAGCAACATCAGTCATTGATCAGCCATTTCACTGCAGAATTATATCTTGAACACAATACACATTGGTCTCTTTTTATACACATGTGCCTGGACCACATGAGTACCATTAATTCCTTTCTCAAAATCTTTCTTCTTGGTGAATGTCAAAACATTGGTAAAGAAAGAAATTATACTGTACCCTCATCAGAAGCAATCAAGATCTTATATCACTTCAAAGTGTGAACAATTTATAGCAGTATAAAGTTTCTTGTCACAGTTTTGATGGGTGCCCGAGATGTTCTCCTTTTAGGTATATAAGATGGTATACTTGTGACTCAGAATTTCTTTTTATTACTTTTTTTTACATTTGATGTACAGTACTTGATTGTAGTCCACAAAAACGTATGGTGTCGTAATGTTTAAGCTATAGCAAAATATTCTGATTATACTCAATGATTGCGTCTTCACCATTTCACCGCATGAATGTTGTTTAAGGGTACCGCAGAATTTCTCTGCTCTTTATATGTTGTTCTGTACTTTCTGCATGACTAAAAACCAGTGCTTAACATAGTTGTCTTGTATGGCTGTACGCCTGAAAGGAAAAGGGATCAGAGCTTAAGAACTGCTGTACGGCAGTTTTGTCAGAAGATGAATGGCATGGATGAAATTGGACCAGATGTATTCCTCCTTTTCTTAAATTTCACCTAGATTAAGCTTTACAAGGTATTTATTGTGATATTTCTGCTGTGTTTGATAATCCATTTTTGCCTTACTGCAAAGCAATGATGCAGTGTTTTATGCGATCCTATATTATGGTTCTCTGGGTTACTTTGCCTTGATCCATGACTACAGATGACATGGCACTGAAAATAATCATGATTCAAAATACGGATGAGAACCAGCTGGAGAAGTAGATAGCGATTCTTGTCTAATTACACTACACTATAGAGAAAACTAATTAAACTGACCATCAGTAGAGTCAGGAACGATCTGTCGCCACAATCAATTTTGTACAACTCCTAATTAACACAGAGAATTCATTGGCATAAGATGTGGTGACTGTCTGTGGTTAAAGATGGCTTTAAAAATGACTTAAATAGTTTCAGACCAGTTTTTCTCCATATTGTTTGAATGGATCTTCTATAATTAGAAGCAGTTATCATTTTTCACACTGAAGCAGAGGGAAAACATTGCTGCCTTCCAGCTCAGATTTGGAAATATTTGATTATTGCCTTTGGGAAAAAGCTGTTGGAAGTGTGTGTGTGTTTTGCAGTTAGTAACTTTGCTCTGATTTACAGGTGATTCACTTAATTGGCTTTTAATTGTTTTGTTAGTGAGTTTTATTGCTCTTATACATGCCTGCAACATAGATCGGCATTCTCTGTTTTGTCAGCTTAACCTGGTTTTCTTCAGGGTGTTGCACAACAAGGCAAGAAGTTTCAGTGATTTGAGGACATGGGAAAAGTTAAACAGGGACAGAATGAAAAATAGAGCAAAGGAAATGCTGAGGTAAGGAGAGAACAGTTGCTAATTTTGCCTATTTCCTCTTGAAAGAATTTTAAACACTTTGTTGACTTTCAATAGCTGTACTATCCAGGTTGGATTTGCATAACAGATTTGTCCAGGTCAGTTAAACTGGGTTTTTTGTTTGCACTGTGCATCAAGTTTGCTTTGCTTATTTTGTGACTTAAAACTCAGTCTATATTTCAGCTGTGTAGCCCCTCTGAAAATGCATGCTGAGCAAATGAGTAGGTTTTAAGGCATTTTGTGTTTGAACTGGACTGCCATCCATGCTAATGTGCAGATGAAAGCAGGGGTGCGTGCCACGTAGGTGTGTCATAACAGGATGCTGTGAGCTTTTCAAGTGATTGATTGGAAATTAACCACCAGTCTAACTAACTGGCGAGTCAGTCCTGAACGCTAAATGCAACTCAGTACAGAAAAACAACTTCTAATTGTTTCTTATGAAGTTTACAATTTCCATCTTATTTTGAACTGCAGAACTCATTGTTGAGCTAATGTTACCACTTTTTAATTTTTTAAAAAAATCATCTTAATGATGAGTTCCAGAGAACTTGAAGGCTCACACAAGTTTTTATGCCTTTTTCTGATAAAGAGGTAATCCATATCAGGACTCTCTGCTGTTTTAACTGTTCCCCAATTTAAATGTTTCTTTCCCATGTTGCCTGGGGATGAGAGGTGCTGTAGGAATGGGGTGGGAAAGGAAAAGTTTCAGCAGCTGCAGTTTTGATGATGAGATGAGAGGCTGATCCTTCAAATTGCTGAAATGTCTTTTCACTTTCTGCTTGCTGAAATGGCATGCAACATAGCTGAGCCTTTTTTTCCAGCATCTCCAATATATTCCATGCCTTATGTTTAATATTAAGATAATATATTGATAGGTAAAGTGGTCAATCTATTGCAGCTTTTTTTTCTTTTTGGATTGCAGCTGTACGTTGTGTTTCTAGGTAAAACCACCAAATGATGCTTTTCTTTCAGTTGCATAAAACCCAGTTGCTTTTTCTCGCGGGACCTGCTAGCTTCTGGGGTTGGAGAGGGAAGAATTGTCAGTGGGAATGACAGTTTGTGAGATGCATGAAATGCTCCATCAGTGAAAGACCAATGCTCTGGCTCATGCTATCAAAAGTCCCAAAGGCGCTTGCTCTTTCAGCTCTTTTCATGCTTGAGATGAATAAAGCAGATGAATCTAGCACAATATTGTTGGTCCATCCTTGTGACTTATGAAACAGAACTGATATTTTGGGGGAACCAAACAAGGAGGTTGCATGATGAAACAGTTGTGCCAGGTGTACAGAAACTATGCTTCTTTCTTCTGGAGTAGGGCCTAGATGGTTCTTACAGCCTCCTTGCCCCCAGAAAACTTCAGTCCCAAGGCCTGAGGTTGAAGGAGTCCTGAACATCTGACTTGATTAGAGAGGACATCTCTTATTTACGTCAAGCCCTGGAGATGGGGCAGTATGGTTGCTATTAATTCTTCAAGTAGAATTGGCTGGAAAATGGCATAAAACAAAATAATGACCTTTTGTTGGCTAAGGAGGAGACAGATAAGTACAACACCATTGTGGTGTTTCCATTAAGATGTTGGACCAGGAGCAAGGAAACTCCACTTCAAGGCCATCTTCAACCATGGGAACTCCCTGGAAGTCTTTAGCCCCATTATGTTCTCTTCAACGTGCCTGCTCCAGAAGGTTGTTGCTGGTGCAGGAAAAAATTAAAGAGAAAGAGATGCATGACATCCTAGAGTAAAAGTGGAATGCAACACTTAACTAATATATAAGTAATCAGACTCTGAAGCCAGAAAAGTGAACTCCTAGTCAATTGTTCAGCAGAAGGAAAAAGTGGATTTAGGATGGAAAAGATATTTGCAGACCCCCCTCATCCTGGACATAAATTGTTTGAACCTCTTCCCTCTGGAAGATAACGACCCTGTACAGGGACAGTTTTTCCTCCGTGCCATCATTCAGCTGAACACTTAACTCGTGCTGTGTGACAGGACACGGCAGTTCCTATAACGCAAGGAATTCTGAATTAATCCAGAAGTTCTGCCTAATGTGCATACGTACTTATCAATAGATTGTAGTTCTAATTCTATGCTTACCTGTATTTCCTTTCTATTGGCTGCACATTTGGATGCACATTTTACTGTTGAGCATATAATTTCATTTATTTATTATTTTATGTACTGTTGTCTTGCAAATACACTGACAGCTGCTGTATTGGAGTGAAATTCCTTGCGTGTCTAATCATGCTTGGCCAACAAAGTATATGAATCTGAATGCAGCTGAAGAGAGAAGAGAAAACTCTCAGTTTTGTAAATATTTGTGATCTACAAGGGTCTGCTGTTGCTTTGTGGGGAACGGATGAATCCTTAAAATGGGCTTTCTGAACCTGCTATCTTCCAGAGGTGGTTGCAAGAACCCAGGATTCCCAGCCTAGTGATTGTAATGTCTCACAGGTCTGAGAGCTGTAGCCATAATACAGTTCAAGGCACAGCTTTCGGGACTTCGTTTCAAAACCCATCTTCTAGCTTTAAAAATTGCTCCTCATCCCAGAAGCCGATCCTGTGTAATATCTTCCTTGGAACTCCCTATTTCTCTTTATAGCTGCAACAGGCATGGAGGGGCGAGAAGTTTGTGGCCAAGTCAGTGAGGCAAAATGGTAGGGCATATTTTTAGGAGCTGGACTTTCTGGGGTTTCCCCCCATGGTTCAGGGCTAGTTAATACAACCACCTTATGCTTATTTTAAGGATTATCCATCCATTTTTGTGTGATTGTTGCTTTCAAATGGGAGGAAATCATGTCAACAATTTTCAGCAATGACGACAGAAAACAACCCAAGTCATTTGGGTGCCCATCGATGGGCTGTTAAATGGCTACTATAGATCATTTTGGGCTGATGGGTTGTATGACAGCTTGATGTAGAAGTCCAGATGTTAGATTAGGACCAGGGAAGTGCAGGTTTAAGCCCACTGTCAGCCATGAAAATAACTTGGTGTGAGTTCACCAAGATATTCTTCTAGAGCCCAACTTACCAGGTGGGACTACTGTTTTGAGAAACAGTTGGAGGGGGACAGTGTTACCTTACTGTTCTAAAGGGAAGACTACATCAAACCATTTAGAGGTCTGAATGGTCAATAGTCATACTTTTGGTTTGCCAGATCATACAGTACAGGTATGTGCAGAAATGGAGTATCGCTTGGCACCTGGCTGTTCTTGCAGACTGGCTCTTCTTGCCTCTGAATAGGCAGGAAGAGAGATGGAGAGAGACTCCAGCCAGAGGCAGTCCCAGGGTTTCCACCTATTTGTTGGCATCAAACTCCCATCATGGGTTCTGCTGTGCTTTGTGAGGCTGGCAGATTCTACTTATAACTACTGGCATCGGTGATAAACTTTGTTGTCAGAGGGATCCTATTAGAATTATGAGAGCCTCGTGATGGTAATTGATGATACAAAGAGATGATAGGTTTTAAGGACATCCTGAAGGTGACGGAGAGCTCTGAGGCCCATTGGTTCTCTGGCACAGAGTGAATTCTTCCAGTCCAGAGGTTTTTCCTGAACTAGTTATTATAGCTGGCTCCCTTGAGAATGAAGTGAATAAGCCAAGATCTGCTTTTGGCATTGCATTAACCTTGGCAAAGTGTCCAGTGAGAAACATTTAAAGGGATGAGGGTGACTGGGGAAAAGAAGTCCTCTTTTCTCTGCTTTCATCCAACTATTGTCGTCGCCCTTTGGGGTAGACTCTTCTTCTGGACTTGGTCCTCAGCCATTGGAGAACAGAAGACAGAAAAACCGAGAAGGGCTCAGTGATGATTCTGAGATTGTATCAGGCATGATGCTTCTCTAGATCAGCATCTGCTCTTCCTGCTATGAGTAGCCAGTCAGGAAATTTGGAAAGTTCAGAGGAATGGCCTGGAATAGCCCAACAACAAGACAACTGAATAATGGATGGTATCTGCAAGCTAACCCCAAAGTGTTTAGGCAAGGGCTTCTTACTATGCCATGGACTCCTTTGGGAATCACAGAAAAATGCTGGCTAAGATATTCTGGGAGCTTAAGCCGACATATCTTAAAGTTGCAAAGGTTGAGAAACTCTGCTCTAGAGGATATTAAGGCAAATCAAGACAATTAACACCAAAACACATGATCCTGTGAGAAACGTATATAACAAGGGGTTCCATCCACCCTTCTCCCAGGTCTGAGAGAAGAGCCAGGTCTTGAAGGTCATCAGGGTGGGAGTCATGTGGCTTTTGGGGGGACCTCGTTCCAAAGTCCAGATGCCCCAACCAAGTAAATGCATTTCCTAGGTCTTGAAATTTGACACTGATCGAAAGAAAAGGCAAAAAGTTTGCTCACCTTGGTTGAACTTGTGGGAATCTTTGATCTGCCGGCTCAAGGATGGAAGGCCTATGTTGCTTTTCCACTTCAGGATGGATACCTGCCCTCTCCCATATGCCTTCCAGTTCTGCACATGCGTTGTAAGTGCCACTCTCTGCCTTAGGACTTCATCAGCTTAGGTAGTTCACCGTTTCTTACATTGCTTCTGAATCATGGCCAGGTGCTCATGGAGCTGGCTTGGGCTGTTGGCTGATGGTTGGTCTTCAGCAAGACTGTGATTGCATCGCTTGACTCTTCGAGGGAGATGTGATGGGAAGAGCCCCTGTGCATGGAGAGAAGGCAGTGACATCTATTGGCATTTATCAGTGAATGGGAAACTCTTATGCAGGTTTTTGCTTTTGCATAAAAATGGATTTGTGATTTATGGTTTTGATGATTAGACGGGATAGATCGTAGAAAGAAGAGTATTATGAGGTAACTTTATAAAGAGAGGTTTAAACAGAATTGTATTTATAACTGCTGGGAAGATGTTTTGTATCTTTCTTTTTTATTTTCTTTAACTTTTTTTCTCACACTGTTTGCTTTCTTTCTTTTTCTCTTTCCTTCTTCATTTTATATTTTTGTATTAGTTTTTATCTTTTTTAAAAAATGTGTTCATAAAAATTATACAAAGAAGGGAGAGAGGGATGGAGAGAGGTCAGGAATGCCCCAGCTGAGTTTCAAGAAACATGCTTCCTGTCGGAGCAACATGTCCATGATCTCCAGCCAGCTTTTCTGATTTTTTTTTGCAACAGAATAATTTGTACAATCTGCTGGAGACTGATTGGAGTTAGCTTTCTTTGTTAAGCATTGAAGTTAAGTTGGCATGGGGCTCTAAAGTAGCAGGGAAACATGGTCCTTTCATCTAGTCCTCTCCAGCTGTGCCTCCAAAGAGATGCTGCTTCAGAGATGGGTTGTAGGTGCTCACCCAAACTTTTTTTTGCACTCCCCAAAGGGACTGAAGTAAAATTGAATCTCTGATTAAAGTAAGGTCTCTTTCATGCCAACCTTGACTCCATGTATTTAATGAATATTCGTTCTTTTTTTTTTGCAGCAACAAAGAAGAGTTTTGCACTGACTTTGGGATTTTTTTGACTTCTCAGTCTAGCCTACAAACCTGGCATCTCCTGGTGGTACCCCATCCCCATATTAATCAGCTGATTACTTTTTTCAGTTCAGGCAAGGCCAACTAGGTGCTTGTTAATGTTCCTAACATGCTTGGATGGTGAGAGAAGGACATTACATCATTTTAGTTGTCAACATGTCCCTTGACAAGCCTCATGTAATAGAAGAATACTGTGTGTAATACATGATGGCTGAATGTATGCATCACATTGACTATCTTATTTCACTTTGGTTCAATGGGATGCACAAAGTGGATTTGTAGACTATAGTTTTTAGCTTTGAATGTGCCATCATAGACATTTCATGAAGGGTAAAACCAGGTATGGCTTCATGTGGCATATGAACTCAGTTGATGTGATGGATTGCCTTGATGCTCCGTAGATTTATAAGGGACACTGCTGCATTAAACAAGCCAAATGTCTGCATAGGAGCTTTCCATCTAGGTTTAGACATGCCTAGTTCTGAAGAGTTTAGAATGGAAGAAATCGTGAATAAGAGAAAGCTGAAGGATCCATGAAGGGGAAGTTGTTCTAATTTTGTTGGAGAGAGGTCTTCCCTTTAATCTGGTTCTTTCAGAAGTTTATCCGACATGCTGAGCCATCATGTGGTTTGTCTGGTTGTGGCTTTGTAAATAATGATTTATGAATTATTGTCTTGCATGAGCTGAATCAATAGTTTTTCAATGAATTATGCTTAAGCAAAGCATGGTGCAGAGTCTGTTGTAACTGCAGCTGCTGGAGATTAAACCCAGGACCTTCTGCAGACGAACCTGGTCCTCTGACTTGGAGCTGCACCCCCTTTTTCTTCTTCCTTCTGCTCCCTCTCTCTAAAATTAATCTCATTTCAGAATAAATATATTTGTGCATCTATTTTTATTGCCTGGAAGTGACTATGAAAGGAAAAAATGGAATGAAAGCTGGTTGGCCAAATGCTTAAGTTGGCAGTCAGATGGATAGAGGAAACCCATTCTTTAAATGGTGCTGCTATTTATTTTTGTTGCTCTTAATTTGCAGAGTGTTCTACGTTCTGGGGTTTCTCCTTATCCCTTTTTATAGTTGCTCTAACAAGGAAGCTTTCAAAACTCCTCTTTTCAGAGATCCATCGATCCAGAAAGTCACAACCGATGAATCCGGACTTAATTTAGCCAGGCCACGGAGATGCCACCTTCTAGTGGGGCAGACAAATCTATTTATTGGAGGGATCCACATCTTGTAGACACACTCACAAGAAGCTCTGGGCCTCCTTCTAAATAAAGCAAGCAGGGGGGTGTAAGTGCCCTTCCTTTTTATTTTGTAAGAAGTGAACTGTACGGATTTTGCCATGCTGAAAAAATCTGTCTGGGTGCATTTGCTTCTCAGGAGTCGTAAACTGGAAGAAAACAAATCACAATTTTAATTCTACATCTGTCTAGTATTGTTTCTGTTCCAGCTAGCAAATTTGACAGGCATTATTTAGGTTCATTATGTTACTAATTAATTTTATTCTAAAAGCATACAGTACTGGGCTATTTTGGAGTAAAAAAAATGCATCACTGAATGAAGCTGCTAAAATCATTCTTCCTTGATGGAAGAGAATAAGTTTCAGCCTTCTCTGTCAGTAAGGCAGCTTATTTGCCCTTTAGCCCCACACTAGTTTAGAAAAAGATTGGGCTGGTTCACATGCCAGGCTAAACTGTAGCTTGTTGCATGTCATAATGGCTGGGTTCACACAACATGTTAAACTTTCAACCATGATTTGAAAACCATAATGGCTGGGTGTGTGCAAGTCTAACAAATCAGATTATATTCTAAAGCAACATA
>JANHZU010005164.1:48366-80006 GCA_032468055.1 Acrochordus granulatus | reverse complement strand
ACCTGATGGCAAAACCATCATAAGTTAGTTATTTGATTTCTATGCCGCCAAAATCCAGAAATTCTCAGCGGCTAACAAAAAACAAACATTAAAAACATTAATTAAAACATTAAAAAAAATTAAAATAAAACATGAAAATAAAATAAAAAACCCGGCGGAACTAGAGAGGTGAGCTAAAATATTTCACATATAAAAAAGATTTGCAATATAATTTTTCTAGGGTGTAAACTGAGTCTACCTGATTTCTTGACAATGTAATTTTTCTCTGATAATAACTTGCTCAGAATACCACTGGATGAGAAACTGATGTATTTACATGTATACTGTTCCAGTGTCGCTCTCTGAAGCATCAGCAGTTAACACAAACGATTACTCAAAACTCCAAACAGTTGTTTTCAGTTACTCAAATCCAACTTTATTTTTTAAAATAAAAAAATGAAAAAGAGACCAAAAATTTTGATAGGATTTTTTTCAGGCTCTGGAGTTTTACAGAGCTCAAAGAACTTCTCCAGGAAAAATTATGATCTCAAGATATTTGAAAGAAAATACAAAATCTGGTAAATAACAGATTGAAGTATATAAATCCCATATCTTGTAATATACAGAATATTGGACTTAAGCACAACACAAAGAAATGAACATTCACAGCTTCTCTGCAAAACTTTTCTCTCTGTTTTAGTGTCCCAAAACAAAATAATCTACTAATTTTCCATTTTAGGATAATTCTAGCCATTTTTCCAGGGCTGTTGGGGAGAGAGTACACCCCAGCTCAGGCAGGGCAATTTTTTCCCCCCATTTCTTCAAAATTTTACTTTCATTTTTTTAATAGATTTTCCTACCCAGGAGTGGAAGGGGTTGGGCAGCTGCCCTTGATAGAAATCATGCCTCTCCTATTTTAAATTCTACTTGGGATTAAGCTTTAAAAGATAAAGAGCAAGTCCAGGGAATTGCTACCAAGATGGTGAAAGAACTGGAAACCAAATCCCATGACAAATGATTCAAGGATCCAAGTATGAGATGAGGTTGAGAGGGGACATGATGGCCACCTTAAAATATCTGAAGGGGAGTCAGACGGTAGAAGATGCAGGCTTATTCTCAGTTGCCCAGACTAGAAAGAACGGGATGAAACTTCTTCGGCAGCACATATACTAACAACAATATGGAGATTAGCATGGCCCTACGCAAGGGTGGCACACCAATTTGTGAAGTGTTCTACATTTTTCCTAAGACCAAAAGAAGTCCAGCTGCCATGACTAAACCTCCAGACAACTCCACCTGGATGACTGAGAACTCTTCGCCTTCAAAGATGGAGATGCAGACTGGACATTAAGAAGAATTTCTTGACCGTAAGAGGCATGGAGCGGTTCCTTCGCCTTCATTGGAGGCTTTCAAACCGAGGCTGGATATTAATCTTTTGGAGATGGCATAGTGAATCCTGCAGTGCGCAGGGGATTAGGCTCAGTGATGTCATAGGTCCCCTTCCAGCTCTATGATTCTTTGAAAGAAGCTGTACTCCCAATCTGGGAAGCTGGTTGTTATTTTTACACATGCAGGCTGGTATCACAACTCTGGGTTTAGAGTATAGTGTGGAGTGATTAATTAACCCCACTTCAGTTGGTGGGGCTCAGATCTGCACCATTTCTTCACTACTGAACATTCCTTCTCCAGAACCAGCCAGGAATCGATTCCAATTCATCCTCATTAAATTCCTCTCCCTACCCGGTCTAGTGTAAGCAATGGCTGAGTAAACGGATTGTATAGGAACTACTGGAATTAGTTTTTCACTGAGTCTTGTTGTTCAGTCACTCAGTCGTGACCAACTCTTGGGGCCCCATGGACCACAGTCTGCCATGCCTTCTGCCCTGCATTGCCTCCCAGAGTCCGCCCAAACCCATGTCCATCACGCCTACAATGCTACCTAACCATCTCATCTTCTGCCATCCCCTTCTCCTTTTGCCTTCAATCTTTCCCAGTATCCTGGCCTTTTCTGTTTGATTCTATATTACATGAGTGGTTGTACAGTCATGAACAAAAGACCTGAGATCAAGGGACCAAATCATCATTTGTTTGGCCCCTAGCCTGAAGGAATATAATGTATGTTCACCCCCTCGAGTTGCTTATAAAGTAATAAAGGTAGAATAAAAATCTGACGAATAAACAAACCAACCCTGGGATCTCCTTGTGGGCTCCCATCCCAACCCCAAACCTAGCCTTGACTGGCTTCCAAGCTCTTTCAAACTTTGAGACGGAGGCTCCCGTTCCTTCTCCCTTGTCACAGAGACCCAATCGTAATTCGAAAGAGGGTGCAGCCTGCTCGGGGTCCTCCAAACCCTGTCCATCTCGGGCCAGACATCAACCGGCCACAAGGGCGCCCCCACGGGGAGCCGTGGTCCAACTGTCGGTCGCCGCTTGCCGCCTCCTCCTCCTCCTCCTCTTCCGCACCTCTGGACAGGTGGAGCCAGCGGAGGGCGGGAGCGCCGCGGCTCTACTTTTCCCGGGCGCCGCGCCGACCCGATCCGCCGCTGTCCTCCTTCGCGCGCTGACCGCTCGTTCGGCCGCTGCTCCGGGTAAGCCTCTCGCGGGTCCGCCTGCTGGCGCCCGCCGCTTCCTTCCCCGGCCCGGACCCGCCCGCGCCTCGCGCCCAGCCGGCGAGCGGGGTCCGTCCCGGGCAGCGACGCCCGGCGCTCCCGGTCCTGGGCGGTCTGCGGAGAGGCCGGGCGTGCCCCGAGGCTCGTCCGAGGCGGGGGCCGGGGTCGGGGCGAGCTGTCCGTCGCGAAGGCAGCCCCGCCGAGAGGAGGAACGAAGCGGAGCGGGGATTCCTCTCTCTCTCTCTCTTTTTCTTTCCTTCCTTCCTTCCTTCCTTCCTTCCTTCCTTCCTTCCTTCCTTCCTTCCTTCCTTCCTTCCATTCACTCACCCTTCCTTCCTTCCTTCCCTGTTTCTCTTTCTCTTTCTCTTCCTCTCTCTTTCTCTTTCTCTTCCTTCCGTCCCTCCCTCCTACCGTCTGTCTGTCTGTCTTTCATTTTTCCTTCCTTCCTTCCCTCTTTCTTTTTCTTTTTCTCTTCCTTCCCTCCCTCTGTCTTTTTCTTTCTTTATTTCTTTCTTTCTCTCTGTCTCCCTCCCCCCTCCCCCCTCTCTTTTCTTCCTTTTTTTTCAGTCAAGGCACTGCCTGCCTCCAACAAGGTCTTGGTGGCTGCCAGCTGATCACATGAGTTTTTCCCTCTGTGTGTCTTCCACACTTTGAGTCAATCTATGTGGACAATCTACAAGAGATTTTTTTGCTTTTTGCAACAGCCTTCTAGAGATTTGGTTAGCTTCTTCTGGGGCGAGATTTCCTGGTGGTCTCCCTTTCAACCACTGATGGGATCTGTTTAACAAGCAATGTTTGTATCTGCATATTGCACCTGTCCTTGATAGTCATGTGCAGTTTGAACAATTGCATGTAACTACCCATTTTTAGCATGGGGTAGAATCTGAGCTGAGCTAAATGTCTCCAAGGGCTCCTGCCTTTGCTATCATTTCTCTTCCCATCAAGCAATTTCTGTTTCTGTTAAAATATTTCTTTCTTTTTTTTAAAGAGCAACAAAACCAAAATGACCTGTTCCTCTCACAAACTTTTCCTCCCTGGTCACATTTCCCATGATCTAATTACTAACAAAAAGTCTCTTTTATTCAAGCTTGACTTCATTCATACATTAAGTTTTCTTGGCCACTTTATGAATGTGATTTGCTTTTGCTTTCTTTTGAATGTATTTATTTATTTTGAAATTCCTAATCTGAGTGGTCTCCTCTCCAAGTCGCACCAGCCGAGACTCACCCGATTAAGCTTTTCGTGACCATCCATGTTCCATCTGGTGCAGCAATATTTTTATTTTAGCCAACTTCTCTAAATAGCTTTTGAAATACTGTTATAACAAATACTATTTTAAAAATTAAAACGTCATGCTTAGTGACAAGGAGTGCAGGGCATCTGGATGAGACCAAGTGAGACATGCCCTTGACAGAACAGGAGAGATCTCTGGTTATGGATGAAGGGTAGCACGGGCCATGGTGAAGGAAGATGGTAATTGTAGTTTAGCGACATCTAGAACCAGGGTGGTATAGTGGTTAAGGCACCCGGATAGAAACCAGGAGATGGTGAGTTCTAGCCCTGCTTTAGGCATGAGACCAAATGGGTGGCTTTGGACCAACCACCAGGAGATGGTGAGTTCTAATCCTGCTGTAGGCATGAAAGCCAGATGACTTTGGATTCTCAGCCCAACAGACCTCACAGGGTTGTTGTTGTGGGGAAAATAGGAGGAGAAAGGCATATTAGGTACGTTCAGTGCCTTATTTATAAAAATAATAAAGACGGGAAATAAATAAATACACGACACTTGGAATCCACAGCTTCCCCCCTCAGTAGACCTTAATAGTGCAAATATGAGCCACAGAGGCTTTTATGGGTTCCCAATTCCTGCACCCTTGAATTCGGGAACAGAAGGAGCTGTGTGAGGGATGCTCAGTCCAATGCAACAGCATCTGGTGAAGTGCACTGGGTGGTGTGGTTTGGAGCAAGCCCCAGAGGAGCTCTTCACTGACCCCATTGCATAGTCTCCTTAAACCAGTCTTCTCTCTCTTTTCAAACACTAAACCTGAGAAGAAAAATTATTAAGAAATCCATGACAATGGAAACACGTCTCTGAACTCTGCCCTGGAGACGGAGAAAAGGAATTCTCCTTGCCAGTCTTCCTGCTTCATTATTTTGCACATGAGCCAAAGCCAGCAGAATCACCATCCAGTGAAATTGCTTTACTCCCATTTGCAATCCTGGTTGTTAAAACCAACAAACAAGGGAGACTGAGACAGACTCTGAGCTGGACTCGTCTGCTTGTCCCAACCCAACAACCATTTTTCGAAGGTGAGTCAAAGCTCCCTTCCTGTTTCCCTGGGTGAGTTCAGGCAGGTCCCCGAAGTATGTTTCTTCTGAGTAGAAATTTCCCTTGGTTGGGGGCAGGAAGAGCTCAGTTCCCAAGGCTTCCTGTCTGCCAAGGTAGGGTAGAATAGATCATGATGCAAAGGTAGATTTGTGAATCGTGTTTGCTGTGCAACAGGAATGGGGAGAGGAGACTTTGTAGATGGGGAACAGTAATTTCAGAGGATGATCCATCTATTTTCCACTTTTTGCTGGTCCAGAGCAAATCAAAGATGCCATTCTGTAATCTTGGATATGTTTTGCAGTCGAAAGTCAAATATGAAACAATAAAGTAACAAATTTGGGAAGGATGAGCTAGAACCAGATGCAATAAAGAACAGCCAGATAAAACCTTCCCTTTTTTATTGTAGTTAACATTTTATTACAGAATCAGAACTCGTGTCCTTAGCTAATGCGTTGTCAAGGTAGGTTCCAAGTGAATGTTGTGAAAAAAAGATTTCCTTATAATCGGAAAAGGTTTTCAGTGGAACCAATGATCTTGAAAGGTGGCAAGTAACTTTTCAATGGATGTGTTCAGACAGAGGATAAGCAGCGATTTGCTGAGGGTGATGCAGTTTTCATACCTGCACAGGAGTTGGACATGATGTTCCAACTCTGCTGTCAAGCACATTTATCCTTGTTCAATAATAAATAATATTTACAAAAAATCCAATTATTGTTTTGCAGCGGCTTTGTGAAAACAGATAACCATGGCTTCTGCTTGGGTGAGTAAATTATGTTTTCAAATTTATTTTATTAGGCTCAGCTGGACAAAGCAAAATACATACAACAGTAGTAAAGGAGGATGAAATTGGTGTGAAATTTGGCCCAGGTAGTTTAAATCAGGAAAAAACTATGATCTAGCTTGAGGGTAAAATTCAGAATACTGTCCACAGTGTTTCCCATGCCAAACAGGCAGAACAAGTGTGCCTCCCTGTCAGCAGGTATAAAAGTAATCCTCAACTTAACAAGTGTTTGTTTAGTGATTATTCAAAGTTACAGCAGCACTGAAAAAAGTGACTTACTGCCAACAGTTACAACTTACAACTGTCACAGTTACATGATCAGTTCAGGGACTGGGCAACTGGTGTACATTTATGACGGATGCAGTGTCCCAGGGTTGTGTGATCGCCATTTGCCACCTTCCTAGCTGGCTTTCGACAAGCAAAGCCAATGGGAGAGGCCAGGTTCATTTAACAACCACATGATTAACTGTGGCAAAAAGGTCATGAAATTGGGCACGACTCACTTAACAACCGCCTTGCTTAACAGTGGAAATTTGGGTCCCAGTTGTGACCATAAGTTGGAGACCACCTGTATGCGTAGTGCTGGGAGGGAATCCCGCTCATGAAACAATTGCATTGTCGCCTGTAGGGACTGTAAAGCAATGGTCGTTTGGAAAAGGCAGGGTAATCTGCCAATTTTTATTCCTAAGTATTTAGGATGGTTGCAATATTTAACTGATCAGCAGGTTGGATTTATCTACTCAAACCCCGTAAAGCTCTCCGGTAATCCTAAAGCTGAGTTTTCGAAAAACGATTGAAGACATATTATAGAGGGAAATGTATTACATGCTAAGCTTTTTACAGACTAGAATTCAACCCTGATTGCTCCGTGGAGGGACAGATATTGAAGCTGAAGCTCGGGTACTTTGGCCACATAATGCGCAGGGAGGACTCATTAGAGAAGACGGTGATGCTGGGAGGGATTGCAGGGAAGAGGAGGAGGGGCGGCAGAGGATGAGGTGGATGGATAGCGTAGTCAGTGTGACGGGTGTGAGCTTGGGAGGACTCCGGGAGGCAGTGCAAGACAGGGGGGCCTGGCGTAATGCAGTCCATGGGGTCACGAAGAGTCGGACACGACTGCGCGACTGAACAACAAAAAAGTCATTTGCCAAATATTTGGAAAATGCATAGTTCAATTTTTCTTGGAAGTGCCCTTTTTCCAGCTGTTGCAAAATTTTAAGAAATACAGAACTGCATTATTGTGAATGACAGTCTTTCAAACACATATACTTCACAACGGGAGGCGAAACGGATGGGTCTTTCCTGCCCCATCTACTCCACTCATTGCTTTTGAGCTGAGGCAGCATGCAAGCTACTAAATCAGCATGTAAGAAATATCTGGTTAGATTTGGTCTAAAAAACATACCCAAATCTGTGCTGTGTCACATGCTAACCAAATAGTCGTGAACTTTATCAGCTAGCACCCAGAAACTGGCAACGTGGTTTTGAGATCTTCCTAGTTTTGACAGTCTCTCTCTAATTGAAAAAAGGAAGGATATTGGCTGAGATCTGTGGAAAGAAACTGGCAAGTGTGGTACAGAACTGGTCCTGTTTTTTCATGTCTTGCCTCGTAAATTATGAAAGAGCCAGAGGGTTTAAATCCTGGACATGGAAAAGCAAAATGAGTTGAACTCAGTAACCCTAGTCTTAACTACTTTCCAGGTATCTCCCCACTTTGAAAATGCCTAATCTTAGCAAATCCTTTAACAGCCTTCCATCAGTTCTGCTGATAGACAGATTCAACCAGACAATCATTTCTTGCTGATCAGTATGCATCTGTTCCCTAACATAATTATGCTGCTGTTCACGAATTCTTCAGGCTACCCAGATGAATTCTTGCTCCTCTTTGCAAGAGAAACTAACTCTCTGATATGACCTACGAGGTAGCAAAATATTAGGCAACAGCATGTTGCCTAACATGAGATGAGAATCACCAGATAAGAATCACCAGTAAAACCCAGTTCTCTTAACAATTGTATAAATTCACTGTTCCATCATATGCATGCATACATGCATCCTCATTATGCTACTCACTTTTGAAACCAGCAGTAGTACACAAAGTGATGAAAAAGAGTAAGAAATAGTGAGCAAAATAAATTAAAAGGCAGAAATAAGAGAATAGTAAAATAAATGTGACTAAATCTAGCTCATACCACCATTTGCTATTGTTCTCCTTTTTTTATTTAATATATTTATATATTGTTTCCTATGCTGAAGCATCTTATGGCAAAAAAAACCCCCTTAGATTTCTATAGCCATCTCTCTTCGCATTATGTGGCCAAAGTACTTGAGCTTCAGCTTCAGTATCTATCCTTCCAATGAACAATCAGGGTTGATTTCCTTTAGGACTGACTGGTTTAATCTCTTTGCAGTCCAAAGGACTCTCAAGGGTCTTCTCCAGCACTAAAATTCAAAGGCATCAATTCTTCGGTGCTCAACCTTCCTTATGGCCCAACTCTCAGAGCCATACATTACTACTGGGAAAACCATAACTTTGACTTTGTCAGCAAGGTGATGTCTCTGCTTCTTAATATGCTGCCTAGTTTGCCATAGCTTTCATCCCAAAAAGCAAGGGTCTTTTAATTTTAACCATCTGCAGTGATCTTGGAGCCCAAGAAGGTAAAATCTGTCACCACTTCCATTTCTTCCCTTTCTAATTGTCAGGAAGTGATGGGACCAGATGCCATGATCTTAGTTTTTTAATGTTGAGTTTCAAGCCAGCTTTTGCACTCTCTTCCTTCACCCTCATCAAGAAGCTCTTTAGTTCTTCTTCACTTCCTGACATGAAAGTGATATTGTCTGCATGTCTGAGGTTGTTGTTGTTTCTCCCAGCAATCTTAATTCCAGCTTGTGATTCATCAAGCCTGGTATTTTGTATGAGGTACTTTGCATATAGCTTAAATAATCAGGGTGACAATATACAGCCTTATAATACTCCTTTCCTAATTTTGAATCAATCTGTTGTTCCATGTTGGGTTCTAACTGTTGTTTTTTGACCCACATACAGATTTCTCAAGAAAGAAGTAAGGTGTTCTGGTATTCCCATCTCTTAGAATTTGCCACAGTTGTGATCCACATAATCAAAGTTTTCAGTGTAGTCAGTGAAGCAGAAGAAGATTTTTTTGGAACTCCCTTGCTTTCTCCATGATCCAGCGAATGTTGGCAATTTATTCTACTTCACCAACCTTTCACCAACAAGGAGGGACATGGATCTAATTGGCAAGTGGTCACACCGACAGAATCGAGGACCCTATCCACTTCATTCAGGGGTAACAGGGTTAAATTGCTCCCAATTAACAGGGCAAAACTCCTTCCTAGGCATCTCAAATGGACTTACCTCCCGCATGGCTTCCAACTGGGATTGAATTTGAACAACTTTTATCTGCCAGGTGTTCCACAAATTTTTTGGCATATTGAATGCAGCATTTTAACATCATCATGTATTAAGATTTTAAATAGTTCAGCTGGAATGCCATCACCTCCACTAGCTTTTCTGTTAGTAAGGTTTCCTAAGGCCTAGTTAACTTCATTCTCCAAGATGTCCGACTCTAGGTCAGCAGCCACACATCATGGTTATCAGGGACATGTAGATCTTTCTTGTATACAGTAGTTATTCTTTGTATTCTTTCCACCTCTTCTTAATCTCTTCTGCTTCTGTAGGTCCCTACCATTTTTGTCCTTTATCATGCCCATTTTTGCACAACATGTTCCCTTGGTATCTGAAATTTTCTTGAAGAGCTCTCTAGTCTTTCTTTCTCTATTGTTTTCTTCTATTTCGTTCCCTTTCTCCCTTGTCTTTCACTTTCCTTCTTTCTTCCACCATTGTAAAGCCTCATCACACAGCCACTTTGCTTTCTTGAATTTATATTTCTTTGGGATGCTTTTAAAAGCTACCTTTTGTGCAATATTACTTATCTCTATCCATAGTTTTTCATGCCCTCTGTCTACCAGATCTAATCCCTTACACCTCTTCTTCACTTCCACTGTTTATTCATATGAGATATCATTGATATCACAACTGAATGGCCTAGTGTTTTTTTCTATATTTAAGCCTAAACTGTGCAATAAGAAGCTCATGATTTGAGGCACAGTCAGCTCCAGGTCTTATTTTTACTGACTGTATAGAGCTTCTCCATCTTTGGCTGCAAAGAATATAATCAATCTGATTTTGGTATTGATCATCTGGTGATGTCCACGCATAGAGTTGCCTCTTGGGTTATTGGAAAAGTGTATTTGTTATGACCAGCTTGTTCTCTTGACAAAACTCTGTTAGTCTTTGTCCTACTTCATTTTGTACTCCTAGGCCAAACTTGCTTGTTGCTCCACTTATTTTTTTGACTTCCTACTTTAGCATTCCATTCCCTATGATAAGAAGGACATCGTTTTTTGGTGTTAGTTCTTGAAGGTGTTGTAGGCCTTCATAGAATTGGTCTGCCTCTTCGGCATCAGTGGTTGGGACATAGGCCTGGACTACTGTGATGTTGAATGGTTTGCCTTGGATTCACACCAAGATAATTCTGTCATTTTTGAGATTGTACCCCAGTATTTCTTTTCTCACTCTTCTATAGACTATGAGGGCTACTCCATTTCTTCTAAGGGATTTTTGTCCACAGTAGTGGATACAGTGGTCATCTGAATTAAATTCGCCCATTCCTGTCCATTTTAGTTCACTGATTCCCAAGATGTTAATGCTCAATCTTGCCATTTCATGTTTGACCACATCCAGCTTACCTTGATTCAAAGATCTTACATTTCAGTTCCTATGCAATATTGTTTTTTACAGCATTGGATTTTCTTTTCACCTTCAGATACATCCACAGCTAAGCATCTTTTTGGCTTTGGTCAAGCCACTTCACTCTTTCTAGAGCTCCTTGTAATTGCCCTCCGCTCTTCCCCAGTAGCATATTGGACATCTTCCGACCTGAAGGGCTCATCTTCTGGTGTCATATCTTTTAGTCTTTTGTTACTGTCTATGGGGTTTTCTTGGCAAGGATATGGAGTGGGTTGCCATTTCCTTCTCCAGAGTCCTGTAGCTCATTTTTCACTAGGTGTCCAGGAACTCCAACATCTAGTGTGGTCCTTATTGACTGAGGAGATGACCAAGCCAATGTAAGTTTCTTTAAATTACATTTCATTGTATTTTTTATGGAAGGGGGACACCCTTTTTCTGCCTTCTCTGATGATATCTGTCTAGTAAGGTTGAATCTCTAGCATAGGTCTCATCTTCTTCAGAACACACAAGCCCCACAACTGCAGGCTGTTGCTTTTACAATGTATCTATTAAATAAAATTTATACCTGGTCTCTTTTACTATGGCTTATGTACAATATTTTTATACAGTTTCATTTGTCTGAGTTTTATTGTATTTTAAAATGTATAATGCAGCGTAAGTTTTAAGCTAAGATCTAGTAGTCATTGGCCTTGGGTTCCAAAGTTTATCAGGCACCAATGCCACCCTTGCTTCTGAATCATTCTAAAAATGTAAACTTTCACATCCACAATAGATGGCACCATCAATCAATGTGGCCAAGAGCCAGCACCATTATAATGGTAAAATGGCGTATAACTTTCTGAAGGTGACTACATTAAAGTCTGTATATATTTTAAATAAGTAAGTAAACATTGAAATTGAAAAGGATTTTTTGCATAGACCTTTTTCTTCTCCTTACAGTCCAAATGTCTGTGCTCTCCAGCAAGTTATGGGGACCAAGAAGAAATATTTCAGCACATGCAGGAACTGGTACCAGGGAGCTATCTGCGGAAAGAAAGCGTACGTCCTTTATAATTTTATTAAGTTAATTTATTAGTTTTGTGTGAATTATCTGTAAAGTCTGTGTAGCACAGCCAGCTTGATTTTTATGCCACTATTTGGATGAAAATAAATACAGACCTTCCTGAATGACCACTTGTTTGGCAACCATTCAAACGTACAACAGTGCTGAAAGAGAGATATTTATGATGGGTCCTTGAAGTTGTGGCCATTGCAGTGTTCCCATGGTCACATGATTGCAATTTGTGCATGTGACAATTTGCTTGTAATCATATTGCAGCATCCCGGGAAACACATGAATGCCATTTGTGTCCTCCTGTCAGCTCCCCCATTGATTTTGCTTGTCAGAAAGCCACATATGTTATGCCTTATGACTGCATTCCCAGTTCCAGTTCCTGTCAGTAAACAATTACTACCTGCATATATATTTCAGGGAGCAAATTTTGTAGATAAGTGTTAATTATCGGAATGGCATAAAAGCTCTACCTAGGCTATAGGAACCTAGAATTCCTTATGTTGTACAATATTCTTATCTCGAAAATGGTAATTGTTTTGAACTTATGCTGTCTATAATGAAGACTGACTTGTTTTGATTGTTGCAATGATTGGTGGTATGTAATTTTAGAACTGCAACACAAAACTGTAGCTTCCAACTCTGTTGCTTCAAAGCAGAATGGAAATTGGGACTTGCAAAAGGGCGACTATTGGAGGTTTGAATTTAAGTGCTGCTCTTGTTCAAAGATATGGTCCTGAATGTAAATAGTGCTGAAAGAATATTGAGCAATTAAGTTAAGGGATGTCCCATTTTAAGGGCAAACTGTCAAATGGTTAATGGTTCAATACGGATCTGTTATTATTGCAAATTAGTTTGCTATAGTTCTTAGAAAGTATCCTTTAGGCAATTAAATTATGATTTGTAGGGACTCAGACACAGGATTTTCAGTGATGATTAACTACCCTTCTTGTGGAAATCCAGGATCTCCTTTGTAATTGCCCTTTGATGTTTCACTTTTGTTTCTAGCTTTTACTTTGATTACAGACTTTTAAATTATCTGTTCTTATTGTTGCTTTAATATGTTTTTTGTATTGTGCATTTTATTTTGATATTTCATTCTATATAATTCCTCTATTTCATTTCATATATGTTTAGATTAAAAATAATACTAAATATTATTACATTAAGACCCAGGAGGATAAAATAATCTTGCATTGGTACTCTGCAGAACAGTTTTATATGAGTGCTGTCCTGGCTATATGAAGATGGAGGGAGAACAAGGATGTCCTGCAGGTATTATTATGGAACTATTTAATCAATCCAATTTATTTATGCATGTTTACATTTGTACCCTGCCATAATTAATTTGATAAATTTAAAACTTGCACAGCAAATAAAAGATGGCTTTGAACAGGTTAAATGTGCCCCAGAACAGCTCCATTTTCAAGATCTTTCTCACTGAACTCAGGGATGGTTCTGGCTTGATTTTTACAGAGACATTGCTCAAGAGGACTGGTTTGCCACCAATGAACAGAGACTCATTGCTTCAACTCCCTTTATTTCTCAGTGGTGGAACATTAGGAATGATTTCCCCAGATCAACTAATTTGTCAGGCTGATTCAGATTGGACTAGGCAGCCTTGTAGGTGCACAAGTGCCAAGCCATATAGGTAAACAGTTCTTTAAATTGTACATGAATTATATCTGAATAAATTGTAGCTAATCAGTAATCAGTGCAGGGCTTATAGTATAGGGGTAGCATGTTCTCAATGATGGAAACTGGATCAGTGATAGAGGTTGTTTCATTTTGTACTAATTGCAGTTTTAAATGTTTTTAAAGACAATCCCATGTAAAATGCATTGCAGTAGACTAAACTGGTGGTAACCAGTGCATAAATTAGTACAGGAAGGACATCTTGTATTAAGTAAGGTTGTTACTGGTATACCAGCCAAAGATGGTCTTTCTGCTTTTAGCCAGCAGAAGCCATGAATTCAGAAGAATCCCAAATCATGAATCTGTTCTTTCAGGAGTAATGCCTGTCTGTCCAGAGATATCACTGCTGTTGATGAAAAGCCTTGATCCATAAACTGTACTTGAACTTTGTCAGGGTTGAGTTCAAATCCTGATAGCCTCCAGACAGGCACTGTGGTAAGACATCAATGGCATCTCCTCTACAGCCTGAAATGATGATTTAAAGTTGGATATTCTTGATATACTGGTGATACTGTTCTGTTAGATAACTTCACCCAGCAGCTTCATATAAATGTTAAAAAGAAGGTTTGATTATCCTCTGCCATGCACAAGCTGGACCAGGATAAGCCTAGAAGATCAAACTTGCACATGGCAGAGGATAATCTAGAAGACCACCCTTTCTAGTTCCTTGAATCTTACAGGCCAAAAAAAATCCCAGGTTACACAAGTTATTAAATGGTAAATCATCACCAAAGGCGATATGCATCAGGAATCAACATTTAGATGAATCTGAGTGGAATTTTATTTGCATTAAAATCTGGGCATTAAAACAGGAAGCACTTAGATCAGTAAATTCCATTAATAATTCACTAGATAAAGGATCACTTATTAAGGATTTGATAATTGTAAATTATGTTTCTTTTTCAGTGGCTCCGATAGATCACATATATGGCACCCTGGGCATTGTAGGAGCTTCCTCCACTCAACGTTATTCTGACATGTCAAAACTGAGGGAAGAAATTGAAGGACATGGCTCTTATACTTTCTTTGCACCAAGCAATGAAGCTTGGGATCTTCTAGACCAAGTAATTATGTCAATTTTGATTTTTAAATACATTTTTAATGCATAGAAATTGATACAGATGAATACATTATGAATGAAGAAAAGCTAACACTAAGCTTCTGTATATATTATTGGAAGTATTGATCTGGTTAATTTTATATAAATACATTTGCAAGCACACTTACACACACAAAGACACACACATAACACTAAGTAACCAGTGCTTAGCATTGCAAGCACAAGGTAACATGGGTAGAACAGTAACTTAAAGTTGGATTTTCATAGTAGCTTTTGGAATTTGTCTCTATTACAACTTCTGACTTCAGAAAAGAAGAGACTGGCAGATTTTCAAATCTATAGAACTAGCCTGTAAGAAGCCCATGATCCTCTCTCATGTTATCATTAAACTTTAGAAAATAGAATTAATGCTGAAATGAACACTCAGTATAGGCTTGTTTTCCTGGTTTTAGGCTTTTTCAATTACTCAATGCTGCTGTCTCCTATGACATTAAATTAATAAGAGAAGCTAGGTGTAGACTAAATTGAAGAGGACAAAGCTTAAGAGACTAGATAGTCCCTAACAATGGAATAATGATGATATGAAAGGACAGCAAGTATTATAGCAGGTTGATCTAAGAAAATCTTTGCTAATGAAGCAGGAAGGAATAGAAAGGGTGAGGGTGGATATAAATAAAGCTTTTTCTGAAAAAGGAGAAAACCTGGATGGGAAAAAAAGTAGATATGAAAAGAGATACTGATGGCCAAAAAGTGAGCTGTAAGAAGAGCATGATCACTATAAGAAGTAGGAAACTGAAATAAAGTAAGTTAGCAGGCGGCAGCAGTATGTGGTTGATGTTGCCTGGTTGCCTTCTTAGTACTTAAATGTTAGATCTCCAGAAAATATCAGAGCTATAGGTTGGAGCTGGAAGTAGAAAACTATCTTGGAAGAAGGAGGTGTTTAGTCACTTGTTGCTGCTGCCAAGAAATGACTGTGTCCGTGAAAGCACCTGCAGGCAGCTAAGTCAGAAGATTCAGAAGGTGATCAAAAATATTTCACTAGCTGACTGAAATTATATTAATGGAATACTCACCTGAATTCAACCCCAGGAAATCCACAGTGGTCTGATTGAGAATGTAAACATCGAACTGTACAATGCTCTCCACAGTCATATGGTAAACAAGCGGATGCTGACAAAGGACCTTCGGAATGGCATGACCCTGGTGTCTATGTACATCAACCAAAAACTGCATATAAATCACTATCCCAACGGGGTAAGTTTACTTGTATAACATAAGTGAAGGTTTGTACCACTTACATCATAAATTTTGAAAGGAATATAAGGTTCAGAGTTCTACTTTAAATTCATATGAATTTTGTTCATTTAAGATATTTATATGCCATGTCTTATCAATTATATGTTAAGTTGATTTACAAAAAACAATATACAAAATAAGCAAATATGTCAATATTTTAAAATTCCAGGGTGCTGAAAATATATAAAAATGATGTCCGGTGAATTTCATTTGAGGGCACCTTTGTTGATATTTATTAGTTGTCTCATGGAGAGGATTGATGCACTTCAAATGCTAATAAACTCTCATTAATCCTAATTAGTTTACTCAACCAATTAGAATCCTTGAATTAGCACTCAGACCAACAATCTCTGTGAAAGCAATAAAATGCATGTTAAAAGTAAAAGAATATGTTGCCAAATATATTCCAGCTATATTGTTTTCTGAATTTTTTAAAACAAACAGCACAAGTTTCATCAGCAAGTTATAAAATTAATTAAAGGAAAGGACTATGTGAAGCTTGTTTGGTGGAAGTCAGGAAGCCAAATTTATAACATATTTTAAGGTTAATTCATGCTATTCTTCCAATTTAGGTTGTGACTGTTAATTGTGCCAGAATCATTTACGGCAACCAAATTGCTACAAATGGTGTTGTTCATGTAATTGACCGTGTGCTTACTCCAACCGGCAACACTATTCAAGACTTCATTGAATCTGAAGATGATCTCTCATCTCTCAGAGTAAGCTTTTATTTTCTTATTAATTTATTTTCTTATGAATCTTGCCTTTGAAAATAATTGGTGTGCTTACTAAAGTACAAACTAAATTGTATGTAATGGAAGAAGATAGTACTGTAAAATACCATTTTAAAAATAAAAGTAGTTTGGTTGGTCTTTACCCTGCTCCCCCATGATCCATTATTAGGCCAATGGTAGAAAGAAATGTGTGCAAAACAATTGATTTTCCAAGTATTATCAAGGAAAATAATAAATAAAACCAAATCTTCCCACTGACAGATTGAGCATGGAAGTTACTTTTTGATAATCTGAAATACAAATGCGGCACCACAGTTGTCCCCCCATTAAAAGTACTGCATGCTTTAACTCAATCTACTAGATAAAAAAGCGCATTTAATTAGAGCTGATGCAATGAGTTATTTGACAATTTATAAAACTGTCTAATGAATGGAACTTTGCCTAACCTTGCTTGTATTGTTTTGAAAGTGTCCCCTGTTCCCCAGACAAAATGGGAATACTTTTTATCATCCACTTTTCTTATCTTAAAATGGTTGAGAAAGGGGAATCCCTCTTTGCAATTCTGAACAGTAGTGCAATATTAGGGATCAAACATCTAATTTACATTTTAGCTATGTCATAAATGAAGGAATTTGTTAATTTTGTCACCGTTTAAATTTTTTTGGAATTCTTTTTATGAAAGTCTTTATATAATACAGGAATATGTAGGGAAGGGAAGGAATGAAGTTAATGAACTACATGTTGATAAATTTTCAGTGTTAGAATATTGATTAAATTTGCAAGTCTAAGCTTTGTCCGCTTACTGCTATTATATCTTTGCATCATTTTTTCTTGTTTTTGCCTGTTAATATTTTCCTCTCTTTTTAAATATATTTTTAAAGTTTTTATTGGTTTTCCGGGTCTCTTCTCCTTTTGCTACAAAAATAAACTTGAGGGACCCCTCCTAGAGAATATATTAAATATTCCTACTTATGAACTGTAACCAGAAAGCCTATTTTGGCTGTCTTAGGTTTATTATATCCAGCTTGCAAGTCCAGATGATATCAGAAGCAATTTCCTGCTGTCTAGTGGTCCTTTGGATTTTTACACCCCAAATATGGAAGACCTTGTACTTACATATTTTCTTTACAAAGGGCTTTTTGAAAACTAATTCATGCCATTCAACTAATATCATCTATTTGCAAATGAAGGAAAGAAATAGATGTAGATTTGAAAACTAATTAGCATAGAAGGAATCTTGGGAATTTCCAGCTGGTATTGCAGGATATATCAGAAGGTATCACTTGCAAAAGTATTAGATAGCAGAGAAATATGTTCCTTTCACACCATATAATAAAATATTTGACTGCTTTATGGAATATTGATATGCACATATGGATGAAAAAGCTCTTTTCCTACCTAATGCATACTTATAGAATAATCCTATGCAGGTCTATGTAAATCTACTGCAATTCAATAGGAATTATTTTGAGTAAATATGCATAGCACTGCAATTTGCATGTATATAAACATATCATCTTGCAATGTGTAGGTATAATATTATATTCTAAGGAAATTTTTCAGTACAATTAATATTTTTTATATTTTAATATATTTTAACAATAATTAATATTTATATTTTAATAATAATTAATATATTGTGGTATGATGCTAAAGAAAATTGGCAATATTTAAAAATATAGCTATACTCTTAGTTTTTGCATAACTTTAAAAGATTCCTTATTTTTTCTCAAAGGCTGCTGCCTTTACATCAAATGTAATGGAAACTTTAGGGAAGCCTGGACATTATACACTTTTTGCACCCATTAATGAAGCTTTTGAGAAACTTCCACGTGGAATCCTAGAAAGAATAATGGGAGACAAGGTGACTTCTGAAGGTATTGCAATAACCTTACTCAAAATTACCTGATAATTAAGTTACAGAAAGTAAAAATACAGTGCTGAAACACATGGCATACCTATTACACAATACACATTTCATTATTAACTAAGTCTAATACGAAAGCATTTGCCATAAATCAGAATACCAAAATCTCCTTATTAAGTTATTCAGTTTTGGATGCATCTTATGCTGGAATCAGATCATAGAATCATAGAATTCTGGAGTTGGAAGTGACCTCAAGGATAATCTAATCCAACCCTTAATATCAGGAAATGATATTAAAGGATTGATATTAAGGATCAATTAAATTATCCTAGATATGTGGCTATCCAGCCTCATCTAAAACACCTCCACAGATGGCAAGTCCACAAGCTTTCTTAGGTAAACTCTTGCACTGTTTTATAGATCTTCCTGTCAAGATGTTTTTCTTTTTATTTAAATGAAACATAGTTTCCATTATTTTTAGTCCTGATTTTTTTGTGGCAAGGAAAAATACTTCCTGACCATGTTCACTGTAGTTTCCTTTTATGCATCTGAACACAGCTATTTTGTATTCCTAAGTCAATTTCTACATCCCAAGTTCAGCCTGACCTAATACAAGATTCCTTTATCTTGTATGTCATTTATCATTCTTCTTTGTACTTGTCAACTTGACTATATCATTCTGGAAATGTTTTGCACAGAATTATACAGAGTATTCCAAGTGTGATCTCATCAGTGCAGGATAGAGAGGAATAAGGACTTCACGCAGCTTTACTACAGCGTTTCTTCTAATGCATTTTCAAACTGCATTACTCTTCAACTGTTGTCAATTACGCTTAAGTTCTTATACCCCATCTGGTATATGTGTCCTACATATTTCTTCCCTCAGTTGAAGGGCATTTTGTTGCTCACAGTCCAGTTTTACAAATTGTAAGTAAAATGATGAAAGAACAAAATTGCAACCTTACAAGTTTTACAAATTGTTCTTTCATCATTTTAGGCTCACTGGTCCCAATTATTGATCCCAATAATTAGTAGGATCCTCTTTTTTCCTTTCATGAAGGGGGGACACTTTTGCTCTTCTCCAGTTTTCTGGCACTTCCCCAGTTCTCCAGGACTCTTCATAGACAATTGACAAAGTCCTGCCAGCTCTTCCATCATTTCTTTCAGTATTCAGTATTTCACCATTGCCGGGGGACTTAAGGTGTTCTCATTAGCTTTACTGCATTCTTAATTTGTACCTTCTCTGTTATGTTTATTTCTAATCTATCAAATCACAATTTTCTGTGCATATAAAGTAAGTAATTAAGTATTTGTGCCTTTGAGTCATTTTTTGATTCCTGGGAATGCCTGGACACACTGCCTGGAACTGCCTCTGCAGTTTTCTTGGAAAGGACTTTCAGAAAAAGGTTTATAATTGCCTCCTTCCTTGGGCTGAGAGAGAGGGACTAGCTCAAGGTCACCGACTGGCTTCATGCATAAGGCAAGACAAAAACTCATAGAGTCCCAGTTTCTAACCTGGTGCCTTAACCACTCACTATACCAAAATGGCTTTAAAAGATAAAAATGAAATAGGAGCCGAGTTTTCCTGATGTCTCCATTTAGAATAAGCAGTCCAAAATAAAAATCCTGTCTTTTACTGATATATATAAAGAAATCCTTTTTGCTTTATTTTGCTTCTCTTTCTAGTCTTAGCTTTTTAATATTTTTTGTCTTCTTATTCATTTCTACATTTCCAAATTAAAGCTGTATAGATGTTTTTGGGTGTTGGTCTATCCTTCCTTCTGCAGTTTAACTTCCTTCATGAGCTGCCTGTTCCACCACATTGGCTCCTTTGGATGACTTCTAATTTTCTTTCTCATTGGTGTTGTTTGAGATTGTACTATCCTTTAATATCCCATTTTAGAAATCCAGCTGGCTACAATGTCTTTGACTTTAAGGCTTTTTCTCATGGCAATTTCCTTACTATTTTCTCTTTATTAACAATGGCCTTTCTAAAATACATGGCTTGAATGTAGTTTAATTATACTTTTTATAATTAAAAAAAGTGATTTCTACCATTTGTAACAACTTCTAATAATTTTTCCCAGTTAGTAAGAACAAAATCCAAGTTTAATCTCCTCGTGTCCACTTCGTAATTTTCCTGGAATCATCAAATCCTAGGGCAAGAATGTCTTCTAGTCCAATCCCCCCTGCTCAAGGCAGGAGTTCTTATACCATCCCAGTCAAATGGTTGTCCAATCTTTTCCTGAAACCCTCAAGCGATGGATCACCCACAGCTCCAGGAGGAAAGCTGTACCACTGATTAATTGTTCTCATTTTTGAAAGGGAGAATCATCACTATCAAGAATCTATCTGATATCTTTGGTAGAATTTGTCTTCTAATAGGTGGGTGATTAAAATCTCCCATCACAACCACTTCATGGTTTTCATTTTCTAGCGTTTCAGTTAGCTTCTTTTAATAAATCTTCATCTGTCTCTATAGCAGAATCATAGCAAGATATTTCTTCTGTTTAGCTTGCCCTTTCTTGTAAACCAGACATTTTTAGCACTTGTGTAATGATCAGTACAGTGAACCTTTGTAACTTCATTCCTGATATATAATGTTATACCTTCTCCTCTATTGTGTTGCCTGTTCCTTTGAAACAAGGTGTACCCATTAAGCCTAATCTTCTACCTGTCAGATTCAGGGAAAAGCTGGTCAACTGAAATTGCCCAGCTTTCAGTTAGACATTGAAGAAAGAAAAAAGAAATAAAGTAGAGAGTCGGTCTTCTTACTCAGATCAAACTTTTTTTCTGAGTGGATATTTAAAATATAGATTGGTTCCCATTACTTCTTGAGGGGAATAATCTTTTTTTTTAAAAAATCCTGGTATAGGCTTGCCTATTCACAAAAATTCTTTAGACCAGCTATTTCTTATTTAGACCTATCTGTTGGGGATACAACTGTCCACAACCAAAAAGGGACCCAATTCAGCTGAACATTTGTATCAGTTTATCTAAAAAGCCTTCAGATGTAATACACATTCTGGAGGATAAGAGGTATGACATAAACTCGTTTTCCATCTTAGAACATCTAGTGGGAAACAAACATGCAAATTACATTCTTTACAAGACAGGGAAAAAGCATGAATGTGTTAAGATAATGGACTCAGATGTCCCATCTTTGCTACTTGACTGGATAACTTTTGACCAATCACTATGTCTCTGTTCAATTTATCATTGTGTTATGGGATTAAAGTGAGGGGGGGACAGTCAAATTTCTGCAGTACTTCAATCATATTTTTATTTTCATTGGAGCACATGGATCTTTTTGTTCTCTTCCCTGTTCAGCACTGGTAAAGTTCCACATTTTGAATACTCTTCAGTGTTCTGAAGCCATCATGGGTGGGGCTGTCTTTGAGACCCTGGAAGGCAATACAATTGAAATTGGTTGTGATGGTGAAAGCTTGACAATCAATGGAGTCAAAATGGTGAACCGAAAAGACATTGTGACAAGTAATGGTGTCATCCATCTGATAGATCAAGTGCTTATTCCTAACTCTGGTGAGTGAAACAAGATTAAATTCAGTCTCATATTTGACCACTAGACTGGACCAATAGCTGATCTAATTTTTCTCTCCATTAAAGAGAGGCATGACTTATAGCCTAAATTGATAACTGTAATGCCTTACATTTTGTATGAAAGACTTATCCATAGAATGAGAATTTGAAGCAAAACTATTAACCATTCACTTTGTATTTCAGCTAAACAAGTTACGGAACTTGCTGGCCCTCACCAAGCTACCTTCAAGGATTTGGTGGCTCAACTTGGCTTGGCTGCATCTCTACAGCCAGAAAAAGAGTACACCTTGCTAGCTCCACTGAATGGAGCTTTTTCTGGTAGGTAAGCCATATTAAAGTTGTGTAAGAATTTTAAACAGAGAATTATTAAGTTTTTGTCATGATTTGCAAGTAGGCCTCCATTTTTAATACTTTTATCTACTGTTTTCTACTTTCCTCACACTTTTGACATTATCAGACACTGATATTATGGCATTAGAGTGAGGATCATGACTAAAAGAAAAAAATCATCTCTCAGGGTTAGGATAACAATAAGTTGCCTATGCAAATTTCAATAAGAGTACATCTTTGCAGCTACTAGAAGAACAAAGTAGTAGTTCATTAATATTGGAAATATGAAAGTATCTTTCTTTCATACACAAACACACATATGTAGATATGCTCTTGAATGCAAAAACAGTTAAACTGAGATGTAATCTCTATAGTTTCTGGGCTCACTGTATTTGAAAAAGTGACAGATATACAAACTGTAATTAGCCCATATGAAAGTATAAATAATTAGTTAACAGGGATATACATAATCTTCCTTTGGAACATGTTGTGTTTTCTGTATTCAGAGGTTAGATAGGTTAAGCAGCTGTCAGCATGAACTACCACTTGATCTACTTAGCAAGTTCAAGTCATAATTTTACTTGCCTTTTTATAACCCATCTGCTTCATGGACCATTCTCTGTCCAACATCTTTAAGAGGGCAAGCTGGAAGTTGCTAGAGAAGTGAGTTTGGATTATTTCTTTTGAGAAAGAAATTTGCCAATGGTGCATTGTGACCCTGAAGCAATCTTTAGTGTGCTTTCCTTTCTCTAAGAAAGAGAACAGGGAGGGGAAGCAGAGGTTTGACATTGAGAAACGAAGTTACCTCCCTAAGGGTGCTCTTACTCAAACAACAACAAAAGTGCAGACAGAAGTTTGACAAGGGGGAACCACTTTTGTTGCCTCCTGTTTATTAGATAAACATGGAGATGGAGGAGAATTATTCTCATAATTTTCAAGGGATATGTTTGTTTACCTCCCTGGAAACAACAAGAATCATACATACAAGCTGAATGACTTCTTGAAAGAGATAGGTAAAAGATCTAGGGACAAAATTGTTCATGCCCCAAGTGATCGGGAAAGATGGAAATATCTTTAGTCAGATACGGAAAGTGCTTATGGATGGACAACAGCTTCAAAGAGACTCCCAGAAGACAGAATAAAGTCAAGGGAAGGGAAGGGAGAAATGGAAGCATGTGACATAAAGGCCCATGCCTGTCCTACTCCAGAGTAGATTCCAGGACCTTAAGATTGATGCTATTTCTGGAGCTCTGAATGAAGGGAGCTTTGAAGGCCTAAAAGAATGAAAAAAAAACAACTTGAAGTTCTGCAAAGAAAATAATTCTTGTTTCTGTCTTGGAAAGATTCCACCTTGAAATAATGGTTGTTAGTTATGGGAGACTCCCTACTGAAAGGATGAAGCATCAATATTTGTTAAAAAGCTAAACAAAAATAGTGTGCTGCCTTCTTGGAATACACATTTAGGATATGACAGAAAGTTTTTCAAGATTCTTTAAGCCCATTGACAAATATCACTTCCTATAGGTTTGTATAGGAATAAATGATTATGTGCCATCAAGTCATTTTTGATTCCTGGTGGCAACATTTTTGTTGATCTATCCCAAACCTGTCCTTTCAAGTATCCCAATGATACACTCATCACCGTGACTGAGTCCATCATCTTGCTATTGGTTGTCCTCAATTTCTCTTTTCTTTTGCTTTTCCCAGCATTATAGCCTTTTCCAGAGAGCTGCGTCTTTGCAAAATGTGTCTGAAGCAGGATAATTTGAACTTGGTCATTTATGCCTTGAATGAAAACTCTGGATTGATTTGTTGAATAGTCCATTGGTTTGTTTTATTGGCTGACCATAATCTCAGGAGTGTTATCCAACACCAAAGTTCAAAGGCATCAGTCTTCCTCTCCTGCTTCTTTAAAGTTCAACTTTTGCTTCCATAGAATCCATTCCATAAACTATATAAATCTCTGTAAAAGATTATGAAGTGCTGGGTAGGTGGGTAAAGGAGCTGTGTACAGCAGAAAAGAGTTTTCTTTAACTGGTTTATCAGATGGCACCAATGGTAATAGCTTTAATTACTTGACAATGGAATAGGTTTCTGAGATGCAGGACTCATAACAACTGGAAAAATGTTTTTAGAAGGTACCATTTAAACCTGATTCAAAGAGCTTTAAGCTAACTTCTGTGTAAGAGAAAGAGGAAGAAAGAAGATGAAGCATAAAGTGATGCCATATGAAATAATAGGAATGGGTCTGGAAGAGTTATGCAACAGCACTTGGTAATGAGCATGGGAACAAACAGGAAGAAATCTTAAAGCAGGAAGGCAAATATAATTACTGAAGTACTGAAATCTGGTATTTGGAATGCAAGAGTTGAAGTATTTGGTTTATTCAAAAGGAACAGTCCAAAAATAAGAGGAGGAGGCATTCTATATGAATGAACTGTGTATGTGCATTAAGATCCAGGAGTATGATAATGAGAGTCCAGTGAAGACCATTTGAGTAAGAATGCAAAGGAGAGGAAACAATGGGGATGTTTCATAGACTTCAAAATTAGGAAGAAGAATACCTTGGGTTCTTGGGATTCTCTGGGCTTGGTGGTTTTCTTGTTGAAGTTTCATTACCAGGCTAGTTAAATCATCAATGTGTGGGGGAGAGAAGTTTGTTAGTTGTTTGAGAAGCTTGTCCTGCCAGTCTTGATTGGGAGTGTAGTATCTTTTTAAATAGCTCCTTGATTAAATACTGTTTATGTAAGTATTAGTGTGCTCTGGGTTGTTCGTTTCCCTTGACTTTTGGTTATATCTTTTAAATGGTATATAGATAGAGTTTATGTATCTGTTGTATCTGCTTTGGGAATGCTAGGAAGTTCCTAGCATTCTTAAATTTGTCTTGATCTAAAATGTCAACAGTTTTCCAGTTGAAATTGTGGTTGTTGACAGATAAGGGATTTTCATAATGTCTTCCATCTGCCATTAATATTTGTGGATACCTATCTGTTCTACAAGATGACTGTTGCAGTCTTCTGTTTTTTCTTCTTTGTTATTGGGTCTTTGGGTTTGCTTAACATGGTATAGAGGAACAGAGATGTTTTGAAAGGATCATCAGCAGGGGAAACAATTGCATATGACGAACTCAGGTATATTGAAAAGCAGCCCATCTTAAACAACTGCTTCTCTACCAAAGCAACAGTCCAACTATCCACAAGAAGAGCTGTGTAAGAACATTAATCTGAAAGTAAAAATTCACTGCAGTAACTCAGCATTTCAAAAAGAAGAAACCTTCCAAATCAATATATACTCATGCAACTTCATTTAAAAAGTGCTTAGCTATACAAACCATTACAACCATCACAACCTATGAAAAGAACAAATCTCCCATAAATCAAAACATCTCTGAGACAGCCAACAGATTACTATCACCTCTTGACATCACTGTAGAACATAGTCCTTTTTGCTGACTGAAGAAAAGATAAGGGAATTGGCTCTCTTAGATATCATCCTAATCAATATATAAGAAGTGGTTTATGAGATAAATGGTTGTGAGAACTTTGGGGAAAGTGGTTATGTCATTTTGGAGTTTAAGAAAGAGAAACTGAAGCAGATCTATTGTGTTAAGATCAAGACAGTTCTTTCTAAAACTGCACTTAGCAAATTATCACATGATAATCATAGGACCACTGATTTTATGACCATTTTTACCAAGGTCATTAAGCAAATCACCACAGTTGATAAGTGAATTCTAAGAATAAAAGGTGTTCAACAATGTACAGGCTTTCATTGATTTCCCAATTTGGGAAGTTATGGATCTTCTTCACTGGAGGTGAAGTCTTAAATAAATTCTGGATGGCCTTTGTCTGGGGTATGGTAATGAAGGATTTATTTTATTATTTATTTTATTTAATCAACTTATATGCTGTCTTAATCAGGGAGACAAATTTATATGATTTACATATTAAGATTAAAAACAAATTATTAAAAATAAGAATAACACAAACCATTAACAGTATCCATAATATTATAATACATTATTATAATTTAATTATAATTATATATACATTATATATCTATAATATAGTTATATAAAGAAGCTGTGCTTGACAGGGTAGCATGGAGAGTACTTGCCTATAAAGTCACCAAAAGTTGGACACAACTTAATGGATAAAACAACATACTGTATTTTATAATATAAATAATATTATTTGACAACAACCAGAATAATCTTTGCGGTTTTTGGGCAATAGAGCTGATGCAGAAAAACTTGGGCTAATACCTGCTTGCCTTTTTATATGTTTGGCCCTACTTTCTCTTGAAGACATGGTTGGCAGGCTCTTAAACATACACATAAAATACACATTTAACTCATTTGCTATGCAATCCAGGTCCAGTACTTCAGTGTAAAGCAACTTATTCCTGGCTCTGCACCACCAGAGCTGCTGGTCCTCCCAGCAATCCAGCTAAGTGTCCTCTTAGCCTCAGATTAGCCCCACTATACATGATGAATGAAAGGACAGCAGCTGCTTTTCCTGACCTTCATCCTCAATCCTGGTTGCTATCAGTTACCAGGCTGACCTGGCAAAGAGAACCTCATCACCTTTTCTGTTTGTGCTGGGGAGGAAAAGCTCGACTAGCATTGAGGATTGCCTCACCAACTACACTGCAGATGGAGCAGCCTATTATTTCTTCCCTCACTTTTGACTAGCAGATTGGATACTAGCTGCTTGTCAACATTTTCCAAGCATGATTCCAAGGAGAATGTTTTTAAAAAACAGTATAGAAGATAGCTAATATTTTTAAATTAAAATGGGTTATTAATAAGCATGTGGCAAGCAAAAGATTAATTTTCCTGAAACATCCTTTGAACTTTAAAGGGGAATGAATTGAAAAACAGAAGATTTTCCTCCTCTTTTCTAATCTGCTGGTCCTTACAGTGTATTACTTCAGCTGGTGCCTATGAAAAGACTATTGAAATACAATGTGTGTGAGGGATTGCCCGAGACAGAAAGACAGATACTCATTAATGAAGTTCCAGCAGTGATAGCAAGCAGTCCAATTGCAACTGGCAAATGACAACAGTCTTGGGCTTCTGTCTTCAAGAGAAGATAAAAATCTACTATATACTGAAATAATGGTTGCTGATACTTCATTGCTAGTCTAAGACAACAGCACAAATTGGGAAAACAAATCAAAACAGAAGTTTTATACTTTTTAGGTGTTTAACAAAACAAAGATGTAGGAATACAAAAGAAGAATCGCCTCTGGAACATTCAGTTTTTTATTCTGAGCTTCCGGGCCCATCGTCAGAGTGGTTAAAATCCCAAAAAAACTCACACACAGGCTACCTTCCACTCTCCACCACAGCCCCTGCCCCTGTATTCCGCTGCTTTAAATCTGCTTCTTCTCGACCCCTTTTTCCCTTTCCATGTGCTTGATTGCCACTGTGCTTTAACTGACCACAGAGCATCTGATAAGCTGACGGCAGGTCTAAACACTGATTTACTGATAAAGAGCCCATTTCCCATGCCTCAATGACCTCCTTGGCTACTAGATGTCTTTGTGAGTGGCTCTGCAAGAGGAGACAGCATGGTGGTGGAATTGCCAGCCAGGACACAGTTCTGACTAACAGAAATTTCTCTGGAAGAAGAGAAATCCAGGGATCATCCACTTGTACTCCAGAAGAGCTGTTTCTCAAAAGGGCATTGCAGGTGTTCAGTTTCTTGTGATCAATCATGGGTCAAGCATCTTGGGAACCAAAGAAATCTTCACAAGGTTGTAATCTAAGAAAGCTTCAAACAGAAAAAAGGGACAGTGATTTTAAAAAATAGAGGAAATACTATAATATTCTCATCATGGCAGCTACAAAAATAGCTTCCAAATTAGGAGGAGGACATGGGATTCACTAGAACAATTTGAAGATAAGGGCATTTCACCCAATTTATTGTAGAAATTGATTGAAGAATTTGGTAAAAAGATCTGCAACTGTTAAAAAGGAAATGGAAGAAGGATTTGCTGGAATGCAAAAAGATCTGAAAGAAGAATTTAAGAAAACTGAAAAACAGCAGGGCAACCAGCTGCAGACTAAATCAAATTTACTGACAAACTGGAAGGGAGCAAGCTTTGCTAGATTTTGGCTGATGAAACTGATTGGGATGTAAAATGTTTTAAAATCTCTGTTGAAGTCTGATGATCTAAATGCTAGAGAATCTAGGAGAATTCCTGTGCTTCAAGTGGAAACTAGATGATTATCTGTCATGGATGATTTAATTTGGATTCCTGCAATGAGCAGGGGATTAGTTTCAATGCTGTGAATGACCTTTCCTTTGATTCTATGAAATCATTTTGTGATCATGTATTTGCAATTAGGATAAAATAATGGTATGTTAAAATTGATGGGTCAAGGTGAGCCCCAAATTCTGAGTATGTATGGACAGCATTTTCACTGCATTTAAAATTAATGTAATGCATTGCGTATGTCAAATTCTATGAAAGGAACCTAATGAAGACATTATGTTTTTCAAAATTGTTAGATGATACTTTAAACATGGATCAGAGAATCCTTAAACTGATTTTGCAGAATCACATTTTGAAAGTGAAAGTTGGCTTGAATGACCTGTACAATGGACAGTTCTTGGAAACACTGGGAGGAAAGAAACTAAGAGTATTTGTATATCGAACAGTAAGTAAAATTAAAGATTTGAAAAAAAAACTTATAGTAAAAAATGTAACTCTGTAGCCATGCTTCAGTCAAATGTTACTCCATATGGTCCATTAAAAGATTACGGAGTTAATTATTTGAACACATAGGAAGAATATGAGTAAACACAGATAGGATAGTTCTGTGAAACAGTGGCTGGGTGAGCAGATTTCAATCTGATCTACTTGAAACTGCTGTTTCTAGCAACCCTTATGTTTAACCATTCTGTGCAGTAAGTTGACGTAAATGCTGGAGTTGACCTTTTTCTGTTTGGAATACATTTTCTGATACGTATATTGGGAACAATATTACAGCTTTGGAAATTAAAGTGGAATATTGTCCACTATCCAAACTCAGTATCATGCTCTGCTCAATATATGTCTTGTCTTTACTTGAATATTTGGATGGGCATTGATTTCAATATGAGCAAGATCTGGCCCTTCTTTTATTTATAATTAATTTCTACATTGCCCATCTCATAGCAAGCCACTCAGGGCAGCTTTCACTGAAACAGAAATAAAATTCAAATCAAACACTAATAAGTACAATTAAAAATAATAAGATTAAAAGAAATAAAAGAAGAATAGACGACGGCAGGAGGCTAAAATGGAGGTGGAATCTTCAATCCAGGATCTACCTCCAAGATGACACACTGCCACCTGGACCCCAGGCCAAATTGCAAAGCCAGGTTTCCAAGCCTCTGTGAAAGGTCAGAAAGGTGGCGGCTGATCTCATCTTGGGTGGTGTGATGTTGCATAAGGTGGGTGTCATGGCAGAAAAAGTCCTTCTAGACCCTGCCAGCTGAAACTCTCTGGCTGATAGGATCCACAGCAAGCCCTTATTGCTGGCACAGGTGGGGCAGGCCAAACCCATTGAGGTCAGATGGTTCCTTAGGTAACCTGGTCCCATGCCATAAAGGGATTTATAGATAATAACCAACAACTTGTAGTGCATCCAGAAACAGACTGGCAACCAGTGCAGCTCCTGCAGCAGTGGTGTCACAGGGGGTTCACTCTTGGGACCCCCAGCTGCACTCTGCACCAGCTGCAGTTTCTGGATGCTCTTCAGTGGTAGCCCCATGTAGAGTACATTGCAGTAGTCCAGATGAGAGATGGGTAGGATCTGAGTGTTTAAGCAGAAGGATTCCTGCTCCAAGTACAGCCCCAACTGGCACACAATATGAAGTTGTGCAAAGACTCTCCTAACCAATACTACTACCTGTTCATTGAGCAGGAGTTGTGAGTCTAGGAGAACCTCAAGCTGCTCACTGGGTCTGTCTGGAGCAGTGCTACCCCATCTAGAACGAAAGATCACAAATCCCCAGATCACAAAGTCCCACACCCATAGTCACTCAGGTGTGACTGAACCAGGGTCAGTCAAAGTCTGTTTTCCCCCATCCAGACTCTCACAGCCTTCAGGCACAGCAAAAGGGTAACCACAGCACTTTTTTTGTATCTGAAAGTACATTTTGCAGAGAAGAAATCTTGAAAGAAGAAACTTTTGCAACAACAGTGTATTAGTAATATATGTGTTTACTAAATAGTCTGGTCACTTACATTCTTAGAAATAAGCTTCATTTAAAAGATTGACAGCAACTGAAAAAAAAGATTTCTAGAATGAGAAGTGTCAGGGCTTGTGTTAGCTATATTAAAAAATGTTTCAAGTTCAGACACTAAGGATTCATACCAGCAATCAGATGTTATCAGAGATTTAGAAAATAATCAATACATCTATATGTATCAATTTTTTTACCAACAGTATAATGGAAAGGTTACATGAAGAGAGTGTTTTTTAAAAAGTCATTTAAAATAATAAAGGTATTGTTTATGATTCTGAAAACAGACCTAACGGAAGTCTAAATATTTAGTTTCTTTGGAATCTGAAAGTTATTTAGATATATCATGTACACATTAAAGTCTTATGCTTGGCCCTGGATGTTTTTTTTGTCCAGTCAGGAAAAGTTAATCAAATTACTATGATGTTATTTTTATAGCACCTTTTATTCAGTCATAAAAGAAAATGTTCTATTTATTTTAGAGATTGCTTGTAGAAGAAGTAAATGGCTAATATTTTATACCACATGAAATATTCCCATGCAAAATGTTTTATGTGTTTTCCAGTGAGATTTATCTTATATGCTGGTTTGCATTCCTAGGCTGTGTGTATTGAAAATTCATGTATGATTCGAGGAAGCAAAGAGGGAAGGAATGGATTTATTCATGTTTTCAGAGAAATAATCAAGCCAGCAGAAAGAACTCTGCATGAAGTATTGCAATCTGACAAAAAATTCAGGTATAGCAAGACTTTTTAACTGTTAGAAATACCAAACAAGGCCCAGAACGATTAAATCAAGAATGCCTTTTATATTTACATATTACAAATGTCAGTAGACATTCTTATGTAACTACAAACATTATGTATTGTTTCAGAATTAAATTATCCTGGACTGGTTCAGAAACAAGCCAGCCCAATTTAGTTATGGCTCCAGAAGATGACGGAGAAAAACAAAGTTTTATTCTGGGTGGGGGAATTTGCCTTCGTCAAATCATAGTTCATAGACCAAAAGAAATCATGTTCATAGACCAAAGTTAGTATGTAGAAGCCTCTATCTTTCAAATTATAGAGCATTCTAAGGTGACCAACTGCATGCTCGTTAAGTCTAGTTTATGACACAGACTTTAAATTTTAAGTGCTGCTGTGCAAAACCAGGCAAAAATGTATGTATGTAGGGTTGGTATTGGAGAGTAGCAGGGAGGTGCAGAATGTCCTGTGCACTTTGGATATTTATGCAGTCATGGTGAGATGAAACTAGTACAGGCACCGAGAAGCACATATGTTCACGTTACAGGGGCATTGCCTCTTAAAGGCAATGTGTGGTTGGGGGAGGGTGTG
>JANHZU010005164.1:32607-47784 GCA_032468055.1 Acrochordus granulatus | reverse complement strand
GGGTTTTTTCTTTTATTTGAATGTGTTTTTTATTTTTATGATTATTTTAAATGTTTTTATATGAAGTGTTTTTTAGTGTTGTCAGCTGCCAAGTGTCTCTGGATTTTTGGCAGCATATAAATAAATAAATAAAGGCAACTGAGGGGAGGTCATGATTTTGTATCAGAGTAAAGACCCTCCAGTGTTTTGGTACTTTGAGGTGAATTATGCCATAGGGGAGGCAGAGAACCTCTGCAATAAATTTTGGGATCCTGGCTAGATCCAATTGGCATTCTGTGTCTGCTACACACTGTTTAATGAGTACTTCGGTGTGACCATAACCTATGCTGATTAGAAACCTGGAGAGAAGCCCAAGGATGAGATTTTAGTTGCCATTGCCTTTTTCTATGTGGATTGAAAAGCATCATTCATAGTTAAGACCAAGGGGGAAGAAAGATAGTCTGAACCAAGAGCTAAATATGGTCACCCATATACTAGTTTCCACTTTCATGGGGCCTATATCTATTTATAAGGTGGCATTAAAGGCACATTTTGGAACTTGAAGGGATGATCTTAGAAATGTGATTGTACAAGTTCTAGTAGTAGTAGTACAAAATTGGAGAAGGGGCCCAGTTCAGAAACCATAAAGAAGTTGTGCTATTGGTTTGGCTTTGAATAATTTGAGTGCTGCAGTGATATAGTGGCCAACTCTTATTTTAAAGAATTTAAGAATGGCAGATGAGCTCCTCAGTGCATTTTATACATGTTCCTGGTGGTACATTTGTTGCTTTCCTGCTACCACTAGAATGAAGGACTACCCTCAGGTATTTGAATCGAGAGACCTGCTCAATCTTGTGGCCATTGAATAGCTCAGTCGTTTAATACATACCGTGATTTTAAATGCATTGGTGGTATGGTGGTGAGTATAGCTGCCTTCCATTTTCCTTAGAATAATCCATTCCTCTTAAGTTTTATGTTTTTGCTGTCCCCAACATTTTTCTTCATTGAAAGACAGTTAGTGTCCAACCACAGCAAACCAATCCAACAGGTTCAGGCCCATTTTTATCCCTTTCCTCTCCAGTATTCAGCTGTCTAGAGATTCCATGCAGACAGATCAAGCCAAAGACTACTAAAGCATCCAGTTATACTAGACATGCTCCAAGACTTTAGAGTACAAGTAGTCCTCACTTATCAACTGTCTTGTTTAGCAATTGTTTGAGGTTTCAACAGTTGAAAAACAACAATTTTGCAACCACTCCTTGCATTTACAACCATCACATTGTCTGACAGTTATTGCCATTTCGTTGCTTCACAACCAACTTCCAACAAACAGAATTTAATGGAGAAGACAGAAATAAAATTGCAAGTTGTGGTCACATGATGTCTTGCTTAATGACCAGGGTGTTATTCTTAATGACAGAAGCAGAAATAACATCATAAGTCCAGCCTGGTCATATGATTTTTCACTAAACAACCATGATTCCAGTCCCAATTGTTGTTGATAAGTGAGGACTAATATAATTTGTCAGAGAAAGATATTCTCTGATATTCTCCCAACAAGTCCTTCAGATGACAGCAGCCTTAGATTCCAATTTTCCTCTCTTTCTCCTTCTCCTCCTGCCATAACATTGTATATGGCTGTTGACCCATTGGTTTAATTAGGAACTGAGTGACTGGCTTGTGACCTATTGGTCTGTGTTCAACTCAGTGCCACCTTCGTGGGAGGTAGTTTCTAGAAACACCAAGAAAGAATGGACTTTGTTTCCATTCCAGTTCTACTCACCTTTTGAGTAGGATTTATTGTTTAGATTTGTTGCCTAAACTTTAGAAAACTTGGCTCTTATCTTGTTCAGAATGACCAGTCGAAGTAGAATTCTTGATTACAGAGATATTAATAGATAGAGTCCTTCATTTTAACTCTAATTGCAGAATTAAAAGGTGGATATAATTTTTAATAAAAAGGATGATAAATATTAAAAGAAATGAAAGAACAGCTTGCCCAGTAAATTCCTTAAAAAGTTTTCCACTCATTATTTAGTCACACCTCAACTATCTTTTACTTATATTACATCTCCTTTTCTGCCATTTTTCTTTTCCTGTCAACCATTCTATTTTCTTTTCTTCTCAGAATGTATTCATGATTTTTGATTATATCAAAATTATTGCTTTTCCAACTCTTTGAATTGTGTTTTGATTATTAGCCTTCCACTTCCTTGAAATTTGGCTTGTTTGTCTGGCACTTGTTTGCTTTCATCTTTGTACATACATAATGCTTGTTCTGGGAAAGGTTTGTTTTGAGCCAATAATTCATCTTCTTTTTAATATGGAATCTTATGGCATATTATCTCATCATCATATATGGAGTTTTTTTAAAACCATAATACCTCAGTTGCAACAAAAGTGTTTGAAACTGAATATACATCAAAAATGGATCTGAGATTGGGAATATATTCTTCTTTCTATGTACAATTTCATTTTAATATTCTGCAAATGTCAAAATTGAGTGATATACTGTATTGGGTGTTGATTCATCCCCAGCACTTTCCTCAGTCTTATGGAAGCTGCAGGCTTAGAAGATGTTCTGTCCCAGCCTGGTGATTGGACTTTCTTTGTCCCAACAAATGATGCTTTCAAAGACTTGACTGAACAAGAGAAAGAGATTCTGATAAGTAAGTCATAAAATAATAGACAAGGGCATTCCCAGGGAATGAACTGTTTCATTTCTTCTTTTACACGATGGAAATTGTAATATTATTTCTTTTGCTCATTTTGGTTTCTTAAAATGTTTTTTATGGTCCTAATATTATGGCAACAAAATTCAACAGCAAAATCAAATTTCCAGTCATACAATTACGTATTTCCTTTCTCCACCTTTTTGATAAAATAAATCCAATGGAATGTACATTAACATTTATTTCTTTAAAAAAAATGGGCAATCCCCTCATCTAAATGAGCCAAAAGTCATTGTAACTTTTTTGTGTTTTGCAGCTTTTGGAAACCTCCACCCAAATAAAATGTGGCTCCATGGCTGAAAAAGTTGGCTACATATATAATATCATAAACAAATACCAGATGTTATTATTCAAATATAGAAATAGTCATACTATTTGATTATATAACATTTATATTTGTTTATGTTTTGTTTCTGATATCCTATAGGTATATTTTTACTGCTTTGGCCTCCATAAAAACCAAAACAAATGTATTTCACAAATTTATAAGACAAAATATAATAAGTAAATAAATCTAAAATTGAAATGCTATTTCCATTGTACATTCAGTTTAGGGGATTACACCACAAAAAGTATTCACTGTTTCTATGATTTAGATCAACTTTTGCAACAATAGGAACTTTGAGATTTAGTTTTGTATGACAGTAACTACTATAGGTAGTCCTCAATTTATAATCACAATTGAGCCCAGAATTTAGGTTGTATTTTGTTGCAGTTAGTGAGTCACCCACGTGACTGCCTTGCTCAATGACTGCAACCCCAACATCTATTGGGAGAAAACTCTGCCAAAGTGTGATTCTTCCAATAATTTCTTATGTCTTGCTGACAACTTTCTCCTTGATTTGATGTTAATTAATAGTGATGAAATGTGAACCTTGAGGAAAAGTGACTATGACAATTTGGATTTTAAGAGAAACTGAAGCTAAAATGTATGTCTTCTGAACTTTAGAGTTTTTTGGGGGGCTACTTAGAACAATTATGGATCAGATATGAATCCATGGAAGAAGAAGTTCAATACTTTATAGACTTATATTCTCAAAAATGTGATAAGGATAGCAATTATTAATAATTTCCCAAAGAATGAGATAACAAAAGAAAGGAGAGTAGCTGCCCAAATAGCTTAATGAAGATCTAAAGTATACATATAAGAGATAAAAATTAAGACAGATTACCAAAGAGGAATACACAGATATTGTAGAGGTTATGTCAAAAAGCTAACAAAAACAACAAACTTCTTTAGATATGTTGAAAATAAAAGAAAGAAGGAAAGTACATTACCTGTTTAGTGAAAATGGAAAAATGCTAACAATTCTATCTACCTATTCAGTTTATTCTTATATGAGAAGAGAAATATGAGTTTTACTGGGCAATTATGTAGAATAGGATAAATGGGCAGGACTGAAAAGAAGAGTTATTGACAGAGAATACCTATTTATTATGAATAAATGTATATTTCCAGGATCAAATAAATTCTATTTTAGGATACTGAAGGATTTTGCTAATAGTTTGGCTGAACTTTTATAAAATGTACTTTCAAAAAATAGAAAACACAAGTCAGACATTCATTGATGTCTGGAAAATTCTATAGTACATCATAAAACAATAAATGTATTGAAATATCAAAAGTCTGTAACGCTGTTCCAGGAACAAATTTTCCCAGAATGGAGAGAGAGAGGGAGAAGGAGAGTGATAAAAAGATTGTGGAAGCCTCCCCATCACTGAATGTGTTTTCAACAACTAGCTGTTGTAGTTGAATTAGTTTGGATTTCTATATAGAGTAGAGGATAGGATTTGAAAATATAAATTTCCATTTCTAATTCCATGATTCCCTTCTCTAACCTCCTCAAAAGAAACAAAGAAAAACATGTATATATGAATTCTGAGATACCCTCAAAGCAAACATGACACTGCTTTTCATTCTTTAGATAATGGATAAAATTGTAGTAAGATAATTTAAAAATCTTTCCATTCTGCTTATGAGTCTCACTGATCCTTAAGAAATACATCCACCACAGACAATCAGAAGACAGATTGAATAAATTAATCCCCATGGAACAGATTTACTTTGTATTTCTTCTCTGCAGTGACTATGAAACAAGTGAGTCCATTGGTGCCTACTGAGTTACTCACTTTATTATCTAGAAGACTGCTGAAGTGGCAGGTTAACTACTATATTTATCTGAAATGAAGAATACTTTGTTGCTAAATTATTTATCTTTAAAATGAGAGTATTATCCTACCTTACCTGAATAAGCATTTTTCATTCTTGTGTCATCCTGTAACATCGAGATCCTCATTCTTTCTGGTACAGGAGTTATTTTTGGCTTATTCTTGAGTAATATAGTTAGTTAGATTCCAATAAAGGATTTATTTGCATAGGAGTTGCAAATTTACTTCATTTGTATTTTAAAATTCATGTTTTACTTCCTGTTCTTTTGAAAAATGTCCAGAGCAGAGGTTCTTGTCACTGGCCCATGGTATATAAAATCCAGATGCAAATCCAAATTGAAAATCTCTGTACTCTTTGTGGAATTGTAAGATTTATTGAATACACTATTATTATTGTTAATAATATTTTTACTCTTTGCTAAACTACTCTGTCTTAACTTCAGGTTTTGAACTAGAGTATGGATGTAGGAATGTGTTCTTTAAAGGAAAATGAGTTCTTTGTAGCACTTATTCATTGAAGCAGGATAACCATTACTCCAACTATGTTCATATCTTTTGTATTTTTCATCAGAAGACCAAAATGCTCTTAGGAATATTTTACTTTATCATTTGATACGAGGAATTTTCATTGCAAGTGGAATTGAGCCTCGTGTGACTAACATTCTTAAAACTATCCAAGGTGGCAAACTATATTTGAAAATGGTAAGTATTTATTATTTCATTGTTTATTGTTTAGGTATTATTTATGTATTGGTTATGTATTGATTATTTAATGGTAAGTATTGTTTATTCATTGATGATGAGTTAATTCACTCATCATCACATATCCAAACTGATAATAGGGAGCAACCCTGCAAAACTATCATTTTTGTTGATTCTTTAAATTTACCCATATCCTCTAATTTTTCTAGTATTAGAGATGAAAATATTTCTTTCACTAATTGTGAATAATTTTCTTGTTTTAATATTTCATTATTGCTTAGGTAAACGACACTCTTCTGATAAATGAACTGAAATCAACAGAATCTGATATCATGGCAACTAATGGTGTGATTCATGTCATAGACAAGCTTCTGTATCCTGCAGGTGAGTTATTACAATGGATTCATGAATCTTTTTAGACCCTTGTTCTGCTTGTAACGTAATTGAAATTTAGTTTCTGTAGCAAATGGCTATGAGATACACTGATTTTTCTCACACATTCACATCACAATAGAGAGGTAAACCTGTGTGCAATTGTTAAACAGTAATCATGGAGTAGGAGGGATCCATAGTTGGCATTTTTGAGTGGTGTTGGAGGAAGGGTAACTTGGGTTGGCATTGTGTAATTCTGTGCTCTTGAAACAACTTCCAATAAGGAATTAGGATCTTACTCAATTTTCCAATAAGTGTAATAGTCTGTTCCACCATTCATTCTGCACAAGCTATTATTACCGCTACAACTGAACTGAATAGCAAATTTGAGAAATCAGGAATATTGCAATAAATCTTCAAACATGCACATGACAGACACCAGTGTGTGTTACAGTGTGTCTTACAGTCCATGTGGTCAATATAGAAAGTTTGCAGGCAGAAATATAATGCATATTGACAAGATCCTTTGGAACAGAAACTACAAATGTAGAAATATGAAAAAGAATTCCTAGTGAGGACTGGACTCAGAATAAAAGGGAAGATTTATTGTTTTTGGTGGTATGCTTAATCACTTAATGACAGCATGTTACAATGGCATTGAAAAAGTAACTTTATGACTACACATTCCTGTGATCATGTGATTGAAATTTGTGCACTTCACAACCAATGGGTGTTTACAACTATTGCAGCATCCTGAAGGCACATGATTGCTATTTTCATGCTTTGCAGCCAGCTTCTGACAAGCAGAGTTAATGGAGAAGCTGACAGTAAAATTACAGGTTATGGTTATATGATTCTCACTTAACAACTACAGCAGAAGTGATGCTGTAGATCTGGAGTGGTCACATGATGTCTTGCTTAACAACCACATTGCTTAGCAACAGTTCCAACTGTGGTCAGTAAGCAAGGACTACCTATAGTATGCAAGTGGCATCAAATTTATATTGGCCATGAAAAGATTTTTCTCTTGCAATGGAGGTGAACTGATAGCAGCAGCATTGAAATCTTAGCTCAAATACTTTATGCAGCACAGGTATATATGAAGAAAAATGCTTTAGAGACAATACAAGTTGTAAATTTCTAAGACTCCTATTTGCCATGTACTGGGGTAATCCTCATAGTAGTACTCAGTCTTGAGTTTAAGATGCCTTAAATTGAAGTTAGGGCTTGGAAACTAATTGTGACATATTGCTTAAAGATTAGATTATTTCCCACTGTTCCGCTTCTACTATTTCTATCTGATAACTCACTGGCAGTAGAACAAAGTCTACAAACTGTTGGATTGCCTGCAGACTCTTTGATATCTTTTGCCTGCAGACTCTTTGATATCTTTCAGTATTAGCTTTTTGACTGTGCTCAGGCCAAAAAGCTAATACTGAAAAGATTAAGTGATACAGAGCATCAACTTGAACTCAGTGTGCTGTCTCAGAGCTCTAGAATCCTATATGGGAATCAGGAAACTTCTTACACACTCTCACTTCCTCTAAGTTGAAGAAAGGATTGTTTAGCACAAGCACAATATGCTCCCATTGGTGCTTCTGTATGGCAGATAGGTCAGCATTTCTGTCCCCCAATTACATGCCTTTGTGACTCCAGGGAAATTGAAGCAATCTAACATGTCCTCCCTTATTGTAACTTCTACAAGGATCTTTGAAACAACACTGTAACTCCTATTTTATTGCGAGTAAAACACTGTAACTTACTGTTTTACTGGGATTTCTACACCCACTACCTCCTTTCAAACTCAAATCATGACATGACATCACCTGCATAGTAGCTAAATTTATAAGTTCAACAATTAACTTCAGACTTAACCTAGCTTAATGTCCTTTGGCGATTTTATTTTTTACCTCTCCTTTGTCACCACCCTTTATTTGGTCCTAAGTTATGATAATACTGGTAATCCTCAACTTCTGACACAAATTGTCCCAGAATTGTGGTTGTAAGGCATTGTGGTCACTTGACTGCCTTGCTCAATTACTGCAATCCCAGCCTTCCAGGTTTCAGTTGCTAAGCAGGTGAAATGAAAGAGTTGCCAGCTGAAAGAAGGCAGGCAGCTCCATGCATAGAAGGGAATTCCTGAGCTGGGCTGAAGAAAGGAAGCTTGGATCCCAAAGATCCAGCTTCCTTTCACTGGCTCACTTAAGGCCTTCGCCTCCACTCCATGTGTGGTAGGGAACTACCACACTGGGGCAGAGAAAGGAAGCTGGGATCTTTCAGCAGCCTCCTTTCTCTAGCCCACCTCAGCAGTTCCCCTTTCCTTCGTGCGCTTGCCTTTCTGCCCTTGCAGAAACATTGCATTTGCTAGCTTTCTGGCTATAAAGCTGGTGAATTCAATCAGCAACAAGAAAGCTAGCAAACATGATGTTTCTGAACAGCAGAAAAAGGGTCTTCCTATTCTTCAGAAAACTGTGAGAACCTTTCTAAAAGAGCCTGATTGGAAAGCGAGTGAGCACAATGTTTATGAATGATCAAGGTGGCTGGAAAAAAGCTCGGATTTTCAGATTTAAGCTTTTTTTCTCCAGCCCAGCTCTGGAATTCCTTTCTATGCAAGGCAGAGGGCTGGAGAAAAGAAGCTTGCATCCCAAAGATCATAGTTTCTCCAGCCCCTTGCAAGAGTTCCACCTCTGCAAAAATCTTTTGCAAGTGGCAGCAGCTTGCAACTTTTCCTGCCAACTTTGAAACTGACTTTATGGGGAAGCCAGGATGGAAGATGCAATCCTATGATTACAGGATGCTTGGCAACTGGTCATCAGGGCAAACAGGTTGCCAAGTGTCTGAAATATGATCATGTGACCATAGGGGTGGTATGGCAGTCATAACTTCAAGGATAGGCCATAAATAATTTTTCCTGAATCTCTTGTAACTTCAAATGGTTGTTAAGCAATAGGTTGTAAGTCAAGGATTACCTATAAACAATTAAGTAAATATTAAATAAGCATTCCAGGTAGAACTGTTACTGAATTAGACTTGTATCTGGTCATTGATCATAATAAAGGATTTGTATTCTATTTGTATACAGGTAATAGAATAAAGGATTTATTATTACATAATAATTTCTCCTCTCGCTTCATGGCATTCTTAGTATCTGCTTAGTCCAAATATGACAATGCTTATCCATGTTATCCATGTATGAAAAGTAACAACTGCTTTGCATTGTTGAGAGCTGGTGGCTGAGGAGGGAAAGCAAACCTGACCTAGCTATGTAAGCACTACAACATAGGCTGAAATTGTCAGGGAAGGAGATTTCACAATTAATCTGTACTCTATTTGCCTCATTAGGAAAGCCCATCTGAAAGCTGACTGTGAAGGTTTATCTTTCTATTAATCACAGAGAAACAGCAGATATTATCTTGATGTATTATCTTGGAAATAAAGGAGTGGTCTCTGGGACTGAAAAGTCAATAAACATTTCAAGCCAGGAATTCAATGGCCACAATCACAAACATGAGATTTTCTCAGAGCATCATAAACACAATAGCTATTGTAGTGATCTTGATCTGTAGTTGATTTTTTAGGGGGATATGCCACATTAGACATAATTGATAGCATGCAGATTCTCTCTATTGTTATGGACATTTCCTGATGAAATTTTAACAGACTGTAACTTATCTGCCCAAAAAAGGCAGAAGACTGAATAAGATGTTCCAGTCTCAATATTTAGGGAATTTCTAGGGAATCTAGGTAATTTCTAGGGAGGGAATTTCTGAATATTATGGGGGATTTTCAAGTAGAGATGTCCAGATTACAGGTGAATATGAAATATCAGAACAAATAACTCCCTCAGTTGATAGTAGTAGAAACGAAGAGGGTTTGTTTCTCTGTCATCATTCCATTTTCATAAGACATGCCTGTTTTCATGAATTTTTAGACCAACAATGACTCCAAACTATAATTTATTTTTGACAGATTGCAGGTTACAATTGCTTTATACTTAAATTAATAAGTATTATTAATTTATTATTATTATTATTTGTACTTTAAATTAATAAATATGTTTTGTTTTAGACATGCCTGTTGGAAATGATCAGCTTCTTGCAATTCTCAGAAAATTGATTAAGTACATCCAAATCAAGGTATTATTATTTGGTTGTGGCTTGAATGCAGATCACATTTATACCTTTAGTCTTATTCTTTCTTTTTAGCAATATTTGGAGTCCCCAAATGCAAATTCACTAAGAGATAAAGGGAATTCAGTCTTAAATGAGATGTGAAGATAAATGAACCATCCAATTGTTTTTCTGTCACAAAACATTAATTTGCAGTAACTAGTTCCACCAAGACTGATATAGATAATATTCTTTCTTATGGCTTTGTTAATGTGTATTCTTCCTATCCCTGAGTTGGCAAAAAAGCATATCAACATAAACTATGCTGCTCACATAGCTGAACTTTATTGTACCTCAGCAATGAGGTTGGGGGTTGCTGCTGCCCTAATAGATTTAATACCAAACAATATTAGGCCAATATTGATTGATTGATTGGCTCCCTGGCTTCCTTTCCATTCCATTCTATTTACTTTGGAAAAAGAACTTTCTAGAATATGTGGGGTATGATTAGGGGTTGCAGAGAATTTCGTCCCATTTTATCCCATGTCCTTCTAATGCTCCAGTGGACAGTCTGCTGTGATAAGGTCTTTTTTTTCACAGGCCCAGTAATTTCCTGGGAGAATGATAGTTCTGTCAAAGGAAAAGAAAATGGACAGCATCCCCCCCTCTTCCTCTTTTATAATATTCAGAAGTACCTTTTATCCCTTTGATGTGAAAAAGCACCAGTTTTAAGAAGCTTTTCTTTCAAAGATGATTCAGTAAATCTCTTGTCTGTATTTCCACAATAAGATGAATATAATTGGCATTTGATCCATGATTACTCTAATCACAGACATGTTTACTCAGACGTAAATCTCATCATTAATACAAATGCATGTACTCATGAAATACATGAGATGCCTGGGGAGAGGTCCGACTTATCTGGGAATGGTTTGAATCTGTTGGACCTGAGGAAGTGGACAGGATCCTCAATGCTGTCAGGCCAACCTCCTGTCAGCTATATCCTTGTCCCTCCTGGTTGGTGAAAGTCTCCAGATTGGTGACTTCCAGGTGGGTATAAGCAGTGATTAATTCTTCACTGTATGAGGGGACATTCCCATGGCCTTTTAATGTGTCTCCTCCTTAAAAAAAACATTGCTTGACCCCACCTGTCTGGACAAGTTCAATCCAGTCTCCCACCTCACTTTTTTGGGGAAGATGGTTGAGAAGGTAGTGGCCTGACAGCTCCAGAAGATCTTGGATGAAACAGATATCTAGAACCATATCAATCTGGGTTCAGACTTGGTTATGGGACAGAAATGGCTTTGGTTACACTCGTGGATGACCTCTGGTGAGAGCAAGATGGGGATAGTGCATTTATAATTGCTCTACTTGACCTCTCAGTGGCTTTCAATACCATCAACCATGATATTCTTTTGGGCCGGCTGAGAGCTGGGGCTGGGAGGCACAGTTCTGCACTAGTTCAGCTCCTTTCTCCATGAATGGTCCCAATTGGTTTTAATAGGGAGCGAGAGGTCCAACCCTCAGCCACTACTCTGTGGCATGCCACAGGGTTCAGTACTATCTCCACTCCTTTTTAATATCTACATGAAGCTGCTGGGTGAGATCATTGTCATGGGATGAGGTATTATCAATATGCAAATGATACATAGCTTTACATCTCCATCTCTGGTGATGTGAGTGTAGCCATGACTGCCCTCTCACAGTGCCTGGAGGCTGTGAAGGCCTGGATCGGGGGATAACAGATTTCAACTGAACCCTGGCAAGATTGGATGGCTGTGGGTGCGATGGCCCTCTGGTTCTGAGGGTTTAACATCTTTAGTGCTGGATGGGTTGCACTACCCTAGAGAGACCCAGTGCACAACTTGGAGGTTCTCCTAGACTCACAACTCCTGCTTGAGGAGCAGGTATTAGTCGTGGCTAGGAAAGCCTTTGCACAACTTTGTGTTGTGCATTAGTTGCGCCCATACTTGGACCAGGAGTCCTTGCGCTCAGTCACTCATGCCCTAGTCATCTCTCAAATTGACTACTGCAATGCACTGTACATAGGGCTACACTTGGGCTGCATCTGGAAGTTACAACTGGTACAAAATGTGGCTGTGCAGATGATTCTTGGGGTCCCTAGAGTGACCCATATAACATCATTACTGCGCCAACTGTATTGGTTGCTGGTTTGTTTCCTGTGCAGTTCAAGATGTTGATCATCACCTTTAAAGCCCTTCATGACATGGGGCCAGGCTACTTAAAGGACTGTCTAACCCCACTAGTTTAGCCTGTCCCACCTGTGCCAGTAGTAAGGGCATGCTATGGATCCCATCAGCCAAGGAATTTTGACTGATGGAATCCAGAAGGAAAGCCTTTTCTGCCATCACTCCCGCCCTCTGGAATAGTATCCCCCTTGATATGAGGTTGGCCCCCACACTTCTGGCCTTTCAAAAAAGCCTTAAAACCTGGCTATGTGCCTTCTTTAAAATGGCTAGTCAGTTAATAAGATCTTGCTTGTAATGACCCATGTCTTGTCTTGCTTTTACTCTTTTTTAATGTAATTTTAATGTTTTTTTGATGTATTTGTTATTGTCTTCTTTAATTTTATGTAAGTTGCCTAGAGTCGCCTTCAGCAAATAGGGTGGCAAATCAATTTGATAAATAAATAAAAAGTGTATTAATTGGACATAGGATTTTAAATAATTCCATGTCAGAAAAGGCCCCTTCTCCTCTATTTCTTCCTTGTGGATTGCAATGCAACTTTGTAGAGCTATGAATGAGACCTCCTTGGATGCAAATCACTTCAAGCTTAATGTGCTTTGAAGGAAGGTGCTAATGATTGTAGCCTTTGATCATGCCTATTAAGACAACATTGCTTGTTTTCCCCTCCCAATTCTACTGAGAAAGAAGAATTGCCACTAAAACTCAGATAGGATATGGGGTTGTGGGTTTTGTTGTTTTTATGCACAAAAATATTAGTCCCTTTGGGAGATAAGAACTGCTGTATGAAAAAGGAGAAAGCTGTCCTGACAAAGTTTGTATGCAGAAGAACAGAACTCCTTCCTCTTCATTCTATACCCTCCTACACCCAGTTAGTATTGAGCTGAATTTTTTTCACCCAGAGGTTTATAGTCCATGGTGTTAGACTGACTGACTGATGAACTGACTGAACCACCAACCAAGCAACCAACCAACCAACCTACCAACCAACCAACCAACCAACCAACCATAATTATATACCATCAATCTCCTAATGGACTCTTGGTAGCTCCCAATCAACATTTTACATTAAACCCCATCTCCCCAGCTGACCAGCGGTATTCACATCTGGGGGCTTCCTGCACAGCTCCTGCTTGCCCTTGATGCTTTAGGCAGGTCCAGTGCTGACTTTCTGCTCCCCTCACTGCCGGCTGACTTACCCTGGAAGGGTACCTATTCATCTACTCACAGTACTGCATACTTTCGAACTGCTGGGTGGGTAGGAGCTGGAGGCGAGTGATGGGAGCTCACACCATCATGTGGTACTGCAGCTCAAACCACCAGAGCATCGGCCATTTCCTATTTTATAAATGCTGCACCACTGCATTTATAAAATAGGAAGAGGGAAAATCTAACTTCCAAATAATTGCAAGCTGGAAAAACTGGGAATATTTTTGTCGTAATGTAGGAAGGAAACCCATGGTCCTTTGTGTTGCTGCTACAAAGCCAGTTTTTCTCACCACTGGCCAATCTAACTGAACTCCTGAGAACTGCAGCTGTCACCTGGAGGTCTCCAGGTTCTCATCTTTGTTTTAAAATAGAACTATGGAAAGGGAATGAGAAAGTACAGGCAGTCCTCGACTTACGTTGTTTAATTACCATTTGATATTACAATAGCTCGGAAAGAGTGCTTTACAGCCCATAAAGCACTTACAGCCATTGTAAAGCATTTCACATACCCTACAATCACATGATCATGAACTGGGTTCTTGGCAACCTGTCTGCTTACAACTTACAACTGATTGTCATTTGCAATCTTTTCTGTGGCTCCCCCAGAAAGTCAATGGGGAATCTGGCAGGGAAGTCTGCAAGCTGCTATCACCTACTGAAGGATTTCTCCTCACAGGGGAGATGAGAGGAACTCCTGAGCCGGGCTGGGGAGACAAAGTTCTTGCCTCGCTTCTTCAGCCCAGCGTATGAATTCCTTTCTGCGCATATGAATTCTCTATCTGCTTAAAGACAGCAACTGAGAAGGCTGGGATTCCAGTTGTTGAGGTCACATGGGCATCTTGCTTAATGGCTGCTTCACATAACAACCAAGAATCCAGTCCCAATTGTAGCTGTAAAATCAAGGATTATCTATAGTCCTCATTTTAGACAAACTCAGTATCTAGTTTTTATTACTATCATACTTTAGTAAGAAATAGATTTATGTAATAGAATTTTACATAAAGTGACATATCTATGCTAGTGAGGCTAGATCAGTTTTCAATGGCTACCAGAGTTTTAGGGCACTAAATAAATTAGTTACAATTTGAAACAGTCAAATTATGGGAAATAATTTGTCTCCTTTTGGTGGCATTTATTAGCCTGACAGGAGCAGACTTTTCTCTTTCCAAAAAAGCAATTGTTTCTTGAAAAATTGGCCTACCTACAAGACCTAACATACATATTTAATTTTCTGTTAATATAAAAGAGTTGGTATTAAAAAAAACCTCATATCCTTAAACCTAATTCAAATGCTACCTTTTTGTTTAATGGGCATATTCTTAGATATCCATTAATAATTAAAAAACATTGAATATTATATATTTATCTAATTATTTGATTATCAGAATCTGATAATATTCTATGTAATAATAAAAATATTTGGAAAATTGAAGTTCTTACCCATCCTGAAGTCAATGTACCCTTCTCCTCCACTTATCACCAGTATTGATTTTAAAGGAGTCTGGCTATTAGGTTCCTGTGCAGAAACGGTACTTCTTTCACCAGATAATTCTGAGCCTCCTCCCACTTGGGGACAAATCACCTGACCTAGATATAGACAAAGTATTTATGTTACTTTTTTTGTAAATCAAATTAAGAATATTAATTTCTGAAGAATATCAGCTAAATTGATTAAATGGTTCCTTTTAAGAAAGACCTTT
>JANHZU010005164.1:8754-24256 GCA_032468055.1 Acrochordus granulatus | reverse complement strand
GCGATGTTTTTTGAAGTCCTTCATATTCTGTCCTCATGCTGGAGATTTGTTACTCCAGTTAACGTAGTGTACAACATTTATAAATTAAATTATAAATTATAATATAATTATATAACGACATTATAAATTATACATTAAAATTATTTATATACTTTCCATCTCTCAAGATTCCTGGTGGTTTGCAGCATTAAATTACATTTTATACATAGAAAGTACAGTATGTGCATATATACAGCATATAACTTCATAACATCAATAACGATGAAATGGATTATCATCTATGTGTAGCTATCAATAGATCAGAATTATAAACAATCCAACATCTTAGTTGCAAAACAGAATCTAACAATGAAGATTCTGTCATCTCAAATACAGGAGCAAAATATGTTCAGATATACACATAATTTACTTTTCTTGCCATTGCTTAAAGAAAAAGTCCACTTTTCTTTTTTTCCTGTAAAAACATTTACCATAAATTGACCATACCTTCTAAGTAACGAAGCCATTAGTAAATTATGAGTTCTAACATAAAAATTCCTCTGCTTCCATCCCCTCATCCTTACCTGGGCAAGTCCATTGGAGAAAAGGAATGTCAGCGTATCTTTCTAGCAGGATAGGACAAGAATGAATCACTGTGTAATACAGTGTATGTGTTTATTGTTTTTTTAGATGTACCAAAATGCACGTATTCCACAGATTAATGCCATTTCTGCATTTAAATGAGTGAATTAAGTCTTGTTACATCTGGATAAGACATGTATTTTTTCAGGCTGCAGGCTATGAATCTATTAGCAGACAGATTTTAATACAGCTGACCTGCTTGTCCCCATTACTAAGATGCTCCTGCTAATAATTCCACATGTACTGAAATGATTGTTACAGCTTAAAATTATGTTATAGCTTATTCAAACTCATTCTGCTACAAAATACACAAATCTAAGACACTACAAATTCTACCTCAGACTCTGTTCCTTCATGGCTGAATCCATGCTTTGTATGTCAAAGGTTTTCGACTTCTCTAAGTCATAGCTGGAGCTTTTGCTGCCATCTAGAAACTTTCCCCATTCATGCAGCTCAAGATTGTATCTCTAATTAGAGAGTAATGCAGTGATTTAAAATTTAATTTGGCCCAGATGTGAACACTAGATGCTCCAATAATGATAGCAATGTCCTGTAGACATTTGAGATACAGTCCAGAATTGTTTAGACCAAAATATCATGGAACAAATTATTCTTTATGTATAGTAACATAAAACTTTGCAAGCTGTGAGAAGCAGCAGTGTACTCCTTCATATTTTATGAATATACCAGATAATGGCCCTCTTAACTTTTTTTTTTTTTGTGCCTTCAAGTTAGCATTCACTCTTGGCAATTGCCTGGACTAGTCCTCGCAGTTTTCGTGGCAAGGTTTTTCAGAAGTGATTAGCCATTGCCTGATTCATAGGGTTGAATGAGAATGACTGGCCTACAAACAGATGGTTTTGAGACTAAGGTGGGATTAGAATTCTGCTGATTTCTAGCTTGTGCCTTAATCTCGATCCCAAAAATTGGCTTTCTATGCCCCAGAATAGAAGTCTCAATAGTCACCTCTAAGAAAATGTTTAGGAATTTGTCATGCGTTCCTGACTACAGCTGCATCCATTTACAGCTCCTTAAGATTTCAGCAAGCCATGCCTGGATTACTTTTTTGTCAAAAACATTCTCTTTATATTAACCACTGTTTAATGCTTATCGCAGCTGGATCTGAGTACACTAAAGTTAATAAAAGACCTGAGGGACAGCCACAGATGATTGAAACAGAAATTAAGAAATTTGTCTGGAAATTAGTCATACAATAAATTGAGTTCTCCTTGTATCCAATGGTTGCATTCATTATTTGTATGAAAGTGGTTGTGATGAGAGTTAAAGAAAACAGTAATTCCGGCATGATTGCTGACTAGAATGATAAAAAATGTTTGAAACTTCCCTGTGTTTTCATCTACTCCAAGTGAGACACTCTAGAAATAGTTTCATATTGTGTATGTGTGTGTATACTAATGTTAGTAATTACTATACTAATTAGTGTGTGTACTAATGTGCTGCTACGCTATCTACACTGCAAAATACTTAATGTATAGAACAGTTGCTATACTTCTTTAGATCTCAGCTTGTCTTTGTACTTGTTGGCCTAGAGTTCCCTGTTATATACAGGGTGTAGATATGGATATGTGCATGATTAAATGTTGCTTGATGTCAGAAAATTGAACTTTTGAACTTATTTCACTATTATCAAATGATTACAACAAAGGCTATTGGTTTCAACTTTTCTTCCAGACATCCCAATAAGAAAAGTACAATCATCTAAAAAGACACAAGGTACAAAGAGATTTCTAACATTAATACATGCTCAATACAGTAATTATTTCTAACTATGCTTAAGTAAAAATGTTTAAATGTGTTTTAGTTAAAAATGGTGATGAGATTCTTTATATGAACTATTTTATAAAACATAATAAATATTTGGAGAGAAACTTGTTAAATCTTTTTATACAAAATACAAACTTGGAGTACACTAGCTTAAGCTTAGAGTATCAAAGAATGAAACAATAAAACACTAAAGAAAGAGTTAATGGTTCTGAATCCCATATTATTTCCTCACTAATGGATATTGAAGATGGATACTCTTAAATTGGTACATATTCTAATTTTTATGTGTATCATTTGTTTTTATTTATTTTATTTATTTATTTTAAGCAGCAGTAGTATTCTTATGTATTTTGCTATATTTTAATGAATATTTTAACTGATAAAAAGCAATGAATAAAATAACCTCATTTAACTTATTTTTGGATTAACAGGATCGGTACGAAAAAGAACAAAAATTGTCGGTCCTGGATCAAGAAGACAAAATCCACAGAAAGAGAACTGAAAAAGCTTTGAAAAGTGTATAACAAATTAACAAGGGAAATTGGTTACTAAGTCATGTGTTCACATTAGGAGTGGGGTATATTACTCACTATCCAATAAAATCTTACAAAATTTTATGTGTTAGAAGGAATTAATTCAGAATTTATCTATGAATAAAGGATTATAGTAGATATTCTGGAAGCATGCAAGCACAAATAAGCTCCATTAATTTGGTGCATCTTACTTTTGAGCCATTGTATTTAATATTCTGAATAGAATGAACACACATACACACATCATATCCTTTTATGTACAGAAGACACCTATAAGGTTTATTTTAAACCTTATTTGAATTATTACTTCTGTTGAGAAGTAATATAAAATTCAGAATTGAGTTGAAAATGTTTATCTATAATACTTTCCTGTTAATCATTAAAAACATGGGATTGTTTGTAAATTGTCATTTTAGTAACTAGTTTATTTGCTTGTGTTTCCATATTTTTATATTCCCTATGTAAGAAGCTTTGTAAAGAAATAACTGAATTTAGTCAAGGTGCCTTAATTCTGCTGTGTTTTGTCAAAAGAATTCAGGGTTCCCTTTTATAATTCTAGTTTGAGAATTTTTTTCAATAAACATACGTGAATTACAATTTTTAAGAATGAATCCTTTATGAGGGAAAACATATGAGGTTGTCTGGATGGCAAAGATGGGTGTGGGAAGGACTGTTATTTTTCTGATTTTTTTATAGGGTTTCAAGCTGTGTTTCTAAAAATTCTAAAATTCTGCAGTGAAATCAGAAACAGCACAGAAAAGCATAATGTTTTCGAGGAAGGCACTGAGTGTATGCTAGGATCCTCTGAAGCTCATGAAGTGCTCTGAGTTTATTGATTTACAAGCCCTGCCTTTCCATTTAGCCAGGACTACCTAACACATTGAAATGAAAGTTCTAAAAAAAACCCCAACCCCTTTCCTGATTTTTTTTAGCATGCATACATGTTTATCATGCTATTACTTTCTGTGCAAGCAACTTTGCAAAGAGTGCAGAAATGAGTTAGTAGAAAGCAATGGAAATAAATATCCGGTCATAAAAATAAAATAATGATAGTTTACATAAAACCATTGTACTTTTCCATACCTTTCTATTACTGGAAATCATTCTTGCTTCTGACACGTTCATATTTCACTCATTTCCTATTTTTGAAAATCTTACCAACCTTATCCAGCCACAATTTTCTGAGTCCTCCCCTTTCTCTTTATATATTTGTTCGGTCATTTTATGCTCATTCATTTTCTTTGTGTGACTTCTTCAAAATTACTCAGATCTAGGTAATGCTGGATGGAAGTATGGAATTAAAAGGGTTTTTTTTAAAAAAAATCCCTTTGCAGCCATCTTGTCATAGCCGTATTTTGAAAGTGCTTTTTGAAATGTTCGGCTCTTTATATAATGTTTTATTGATTAGCCGTTAGGCCTTATCAGTATACAAAATATAAAATACAGAGCAATAATAAGAACATAATTTAAAAGGTAAAGGTTACCCTGCCAGTTGTGACCAGTTCTAAGGCTCCGTTTCCAAGCATTCATCTGAAGAGCCAGCGTTCATCTGAGGACGCTTCTATGGTCATGTGGCCAGCATGACTAGATGCCAAAGGCGCATGGACACTGTTACCTTTCCTACCAAAGCAGGCAGTGCCTATTTTAATAGTTATTCTCTTCAAATTCTGTAAAAGACAATGATTCACTCCAATTGTCTAGCTGGTAAGAGACACAGCAGGTAAATACTGCTCATTCATCTTCTCTAATTGTCCATTCAGTGCCAGAGAATAAGAAAATGACAAATAAATGATTGCCCATTAATAGAAAAATAGCTTTCCAAAATGGGGATGCAAATTGAAAACCACAATCTGAGATTACATGATAGATCAAGTACTGAAAAAAGTCATCTAGAAAAATCTGAGCATTCTCCTGAACTGATGGTAGTCTCGTGCAAGGAAAGAAAATGAGCCATGTTAATAAATAAATTGTTTACTGCTAAAATAGTCTTGCAGACTTGTACAGTTGGAAGATCAGAAGTAAAATCCTGAGAAATTATGTTCCAGATAATGAAGAAAGAATCCTCAGTCATCCAGGTAATAAAACAAATCTGGAGGCTTGTAAATCTGGTCAAATGGAATTTAATTTTTGATGGCAGGGTTAAGCTTTCAATTTCATCACAAGGCCTTTATCAAAACCAATTTAAAATGGGAGCAAGAAGGGAGTCCATAGATATAAAATAGACTTAATACCATCCCCCCTTGTTCTTCATTGCAGTCACCTCCAATCCAGGAACCTTCGTGGCAAAAAGGAAGGGGTAATATTTGTTCTGGATAGTTTTATTTCAACTCTATCTGCTTTTGTCCAGTTACAAGCTTCCTGTTAAACTTTTATCTCATAGGGACCATTCATGGCCATTCATGGCCAGCAAATTCACTGTGGCCACTTTTATTGCTGTTCATGTTCAGAAATTCCTTATAACATTCGGATCACTTTCAAAAGCAGCCTACTACCTTTTCTTCTTGGGATACCATCGATCCCTTAGCATCCTCTTCATGCCACTTAGAAAATAAACTGAAGGGTCTTTGAAACATATTAATTGTAAGAGGGACATGTTACTCTATGATGACAAAAAATCAAGAGAAGTCTGGTAATATCTTTGCCAATTAACAATCTTTATCAAAAGGCATGAGCTTTCATGAGCTTCAGTCACATTTGTTTTAAATGGGCAGAAGCAATTATGTTATTTCTTTATATCATAGATTTAAAGATTGTCTGATTCCATTGTGACTCTGAGTGGCTTATATTTTAAAAGAGTAAATGTCAGGTGCAAAAGATGAGGCCAAGGCAGCAAGAGTCAAGGTAATATTAGATCTTGCATATTTACAAGAATCTGCACAGTTAGCAGTTGAACACCTGCAGCCATGAGATAAGGTCCAATGGCCCTCAGGAAGGGCTGGGGTTACTATATTTGAGGCTATGCAAAGATTGGGACACTGATTCCATGCTTCACACCTCCCCCAGGCTCTGCCTTTCCTTCTCCCACATCACCCCTCTCTATCATAGGCCTCCTCCTCGTGGCTTCTTTGCTTCTGCCCCTCTGTTTCCATGGTGTCTTCAAAGTCTGAGCTCTCATGAGAACTCAGTAATGGAGGAAATGAATCTAAGTGAAAGGAATATTCCTCCCCTGCTTCTTGAGACTGCAAATGGAACGGGTGTTGCTGGCTGCAAAACATCAAAATGATTAATCACTCCTTCCCCCCGCCCCTTGGTTCAGCCTGATCTGAAGTGGATAGCTGTTTGTTGACCACCAGAACCCCCCCTTGGTTGTGCCCACAGAGATTGGTTAACCCCTTTAGCTATAGATTCCTCAAGTGCTGCTGGCCAACGGACTGGGAGCTGGGCTGGACACAGCTTGTTGGGAAACACTGATGAAATTGCTGCTCTGATGCATAAACATACTTGGCATTTTCAAGGGTGCTCAGATGATTTCAGAATGGATGAAATACTGGATGACTCTGCTTCTCTGCCTGGAATCTAGGATCTCCTCCACATTGTACTCCATTTCTCTTTCCACAGAGACAGGAGGCAGTGGTAGATGGTGTGAGTGCATGGTACTTAAGCGAGGTTCTCTTTTATTAATAATAAAATATACACTTTTATTATTTACAAAATAAATAATAGGAATTTATAGAAGACTGGATGCACTTTCATGGATGGAGGCAATTGCAAATGGAATGTGACTGGGTTGATCCACTGGATGACCTTGAAGGGCCCTGCAAATTTTGAATGGCCTTGTAGATTCTAAAAACTTAACAGAGATCCAGATCTTGTTCCTTTCCATTATTGGAGGTCCTTCCTGTCAATGGGCATCTGCAGCCTTTTTATGTTATTACTTTGCCTGCTCCAGCTGCTGCTTCAATAGGACTATCTGCAATTGTGCAACTAGCTGCTCTTGCAAAAAATCTACTGCCCCTGGTACAAAGCACTTGTCTCTGGGGTTCTCTGGTAAAATTCTTGGTGTACTCAACACAAGGCTTGAAAGGGGGTCATATTAATTGCCTTTTGCTATATGAGAATTTGGCTTATTTGCCTTACGTTATATGAGAATTTGGTGAGTGGGAGCAGAAAAGGCTAAATATCCTGGGCATAGATACAATAGCATCTTAGGTGCTGTTGCAGCAATTTGTCAGTCTTTTCAGTCTCACTGTTCATGGCTGGGTGATGGGCAGAGGACAAGCTAACCTAGACATTCAAAAGTTGGAACAGTGCTCTCCAAAATCTGGAAGTAAACTGAATTTCCCTGTCTGAAAGAGTCTTCTCAGATACAGTGGAACTTCGGATTGCAAGCACCTCGGTCCACGAGATTTTTGAAAGACAAGCAAAATTTTTTAATAAAATTTAATTCGGTTAATGAGCGGCAACTCACAAGATGAGCACCATGCGATGAGTTCATGTGGGAAATCTCACAATGGAGCTGATGGTTCTTTTTTCTCATTGCGTAAAAAGCATATATTAAATGAAAGGTGTTGAAGAGAAAGAACTCGCAAGATTCAGATTCCAGATTCTTCTTCCAGGCAATCTCCCTCCCCCTCCTCTCCTCCCTCTCATTTCCCTCATGCCAGCAGGAGACACAAGTCCAGGAGAGCCCCCAGATTATGCACTGGGTCTCTCTAGAGTAGTGCTGCCCCATCCAGAGTTAAAGTTGCTAAGGACCCAGAGCCAGGTCCCCAAGACACCAAAAGCCACTCAGACTTGCCAGAGTTCAACTGAAGTCTGTTGTCCCCCATCCAGACCCATACAGCCTCCAGACACTGAGTCAGGGTCAAGACAGCATTATTTGGATCACCAGGGATGGAGATATAAATCTGAATATCATCAGCATACTGATGGTACCTCATCCTATGGCAACGGATGATCTCACCCAGTAGTTTCATGTAAATGTTAAAAAGGAGAAGAGAAAGTACCGGGCTTTGTGGCACACCACAAAGTAGTGGCCGAGGGCTGGACCTCTCCCTCCCTATTAACACCCATTGGGATTGGCCTTGGAGAAAGGAGTCAACCCCTGCAGCCAATCTAAAAGAATACAATGGTTGACGGTATCAAAAGCCACTGAGAGGTCAAGGAGAGCTAGGATGGATGCACTACCGCCATCCTGCTCATGCCAGAGATCATCCACAAGAGTGACCAATGCTGTCTCTGTTCCGTAACCAGGCCTGAACTCAGACTGAAAATCTGTTTCCTTCAAGAACCTCTGAACTGCCATGCAACCACTTTATCAACCACCTTCCCTAAGAAGGGCAAGGGGAAGACTGTATGATAATTGCCCAGACAGGTGGAGTCCAATGAAGGTATTTTTAACAGGGGATGAAACAGGGTCTACTTAAAAGTACCTGGAAATGCCCCCTCTCACAGTGAGGCATTAATCTCTGCATGGACCCACCAGTTAGTCACCTCCTGGCAGCTTTCACCAACCAGGAGGGACAAGGATCTAATTGACAAGTGGTCTTACTGACAGCATCGAGGATCCCATCCACTTCATCAGGAACAACAGGATCAAAATATAGAATTTTATGGATGAAATTTGGGGTAAACTTCCTATAAAAGTTTGCAAAACCTAAGAAACTCTGAACTTGCTTTATAGTGTGAGAGTTTTTCCACTTGAGTATGGCTTACACCTTGTGGGGGTCCATCTGAATCCTGTCTATGGAAATGAGGTACCCTAATAAATCTAACTGCTTTAGATCAAAAGTACACTTCTCTAATTTACCAAAAAGGTGATTGTCCCTCGGTCTAGTCAAGACTTCCCATACATAGTGGTCATTCTGGGTTTCATCCTCAGAGCAGATTAAAATGTCATCCAAATAAATTACCACAAAACTGTCAATTGTACTTGTCAATTATATCAGTAAAAACATGGTTCATTAATCTTGAAAATACAACTCCACAGTTAAGTAGTCTGAAAGACCTAATTCAAAATTGAAATTTGCCGTACCTGCTGTTGAAAACTGTCAAATATTCATGACCCTTCTTGATCCAAATGAGATTATGTGCATCGTGAAGACCCAATTTGGTGAAAATATATGCATTCTGCAACCTATCCAGTAAGTTCTGAGATGAGAGGTAATGAATAATGGTCCCTCATTGTCATGGCATCAAATACCTTGTGGTTGTGAACAGTTCTCAGGGGTATGTCATTGATCAGATTTGCCAAGCCAAGGTCTTACTTGGCTTGAAATTTGGCCCCACACAGGATGGCTTTCAGGATTTTATTCTGAGGCTAAAATCCCATTGGGAAAGGGTTCTGAGTAATGATTCCTCTCTTTTGGAACAGTTTGTCTCTATATATTTGGACCATTTTCACCTTACTGCATTTTTGGAAAGGCAAAATATCATGTTAACCCAAATGCTGGGATATTAAATTAATTGCTTGTGTTTTTAATTTTCTGGTATTGATATCGGAAGGCAGTGTCTCTGGAAATGGAGCAGTGTATAAACTGTAGTAATGAACAAATAAATACATTCATGCATGTTTTCAAGGCAAATGCTTGTGACAAGATTTCATTTCAACCGGACTGAATTAAGGTGCCCAGTTTTAAGAAACTCTCTTTTTCAAAAGGATGATTTTATGCCCCTGTCAATGGACCTTGACATTTTAGTGTTGAATGTGAATGTCAGAACCACTGCATTTTGTTTCGGAGGCCTCTTTCCTCACAGCAGTTGTTGTTTTCACCTTTAGGAATTTTAACCTTGTAAAACTTGCATTCAGAGAGATTTTTCTTTTTGTCTGCTTTTAAAATAAATGCTGTAGCAACCTAAGGCAGTGTTCAAAGACAAGTGAAATCAAGTGGGAGCTCAGGTTCTTTCCCACCTTCTGTATTTCTAAACATGTGAAATAGTGATACTCCATTTACTATTACCCATATAGATGACGTAATTAAAATGTTAATATATCTGTGTCTAAATTATTAAAATAGTAAAGCATTTGCAACACCTCCCAAACCAGTTTTCCTTTTCTTCAGAAACCCCACCCTTCTTCAGTTCAGTCACTGCAAATGAGCTGATGAACTGCGAAAAGACCTTCCTGAGGTATCAGTTTTCTTTGTCTTGGGGATTGTTTTGTTGCTTTATGTGCAGCTGGTGGTCTGGGCTTCCTCCCTCCCTCTCTGCATTTGTGAAAATTCACTACTGCAAATGGTGCCATTTTGATTTTTTGAAACTTTTGCAACTACACAGAGAGCTCAATGACCTAATTTTGTGATTTCCCTAAAGAGAACAGTCATTTCAAAAGACTGCTTTTTAGAGACTGTTGGTATTAACTTAGTGATATAGAATACTTTGTTTTTTTACTAAATTCCTCACATGATACAGAATCACTTCTTACAAGAAAATGATCTCTTTGGATATGAGGATATGCTCTTCCCATCCAAATCTTACCAGCCAAGTACATGCTGCTTTGCTGATTATGAACATGAACACTGCCATTCCAATCATTGACATTAAGCTTGCTTATGACAAAGACAAAAGTTGGATGAGATAAATACCTCTTTGTTTAATCGTCTAGATTCCTGTTAGTATTTTCAGTGCTTTTATTGGTATGTTCTATAATCATAGCTTATAGCAGCCTTCCCAAATAGATACCTTTCAGATGTGTTGGGACTATAATGTTCAGAATTCCCAATTGTTCAGACATTTCTTTTCTGCTGCAATGTAATACCCTTGCATTCACCCATTCATTGCCAGTTCAAAACTATTAGCACAATTGTTAACAACATCTCAAATTGAACAAAGAAAGGGGGAATGACTCAGAATGGTGGAAATGCACTCAAGATTAAATGCTTTTTGTCAATCTGCATGTGGAAGTTATGATGATGAAGTTAATGAGCTATGGAAATACAATATGCCATCAAAACTGGATGATCATTTAGGTTATGTTCAGAAATGGAATAGTTGGACAGAATGTTCTCATTGGATCAGTGCAGATGACTACAGACTTGTACATTCTCGGAAAAAAAGTAAGTGTGAATGAAATTTCAAATAATTTTTAATGTTGCTAATTCCAGAAAAATTGTCTAGTGTATTTAGCCTTGATACACCCTCAACCACTGAATATGTGTACATTAAATGGTAAAAATCTGCTTTTTCTAAAAAAAGCCCATGGGATTAGAATAAGAGGGAGGCCACGTTTGTGAAAAACAGAGTGCCAGAAGTACCAGTTTCCAAATTCTTGCTCTTATATAAAATAAATAACAAATACAACAAATATAATCTTCAGTAGTTCTTTGCTAATAGTTTTGTAATGTTACAAGATCAAATGCCAGAAGAACAATATTATAGCATATAGTATCTGAGAATGAATTACTGCTTCGTTCTGTCAGTCATTGGATCTCTTAATTTTTTTCCATGCTAATCTTGCACTTGGAAGGACAAATGCTCATTATAATGAAGATAATAGCTAAAGTTTGCATGTTCCTATATTTACATACTGTATATAAAAGTCAAAAAATGAAGGCATAAAGTTACAATGAAATGTAAAACTTGAAGAAATACTTTTTTTTCTTGGTTCCTTTTTTCTGGTTATTTAAGTTCATTGACATTTAATTAAGTGAGTACCACACAGATTTTTCTGGTTATTTAAGTACATTGACATTTAATTAATTAATTGAGTACCACACAGATGGTTAAGTGAGGACCTCATGTGACTGCAACTTGCAACTTTTTGCTGGCTTTCCCATTGACTTTGCTTTTCAGAAGCCAGCAGGGAAGGTCACAAATCACAACCACATGACTGTGGGGATGATGCAATGACTGGTCATAACTATCACTTGTTCAGAGCCATTGTCAAACAGTAGCTGAATGAATGGTTGTTAAAGAAGGATAATTTGTAATCTAACCTGGTGGCGTGGTCTTAATGAAGATATTATCTTAATAGCATTATTATAAATATATTATGAAGATAACAATAATTTGTTATCTTAATGAAAAGATTTAATTACAAGTAAAAGGACTATACTGTATGGCACAAGTATGAACTGGTGTTGTCTCGGGGTTGTAAGTTTATTAAGATAAGAATCCATAGGTTAGTGATGGCTACATGTTAAAAATAATACTGGAAGAACTAGGGATTAATGTTTTGTGCAATATCCTGAATAGATATGACCAGGAAAAATATTTTAAATTACATAAATGGATGAGAAGAAACATGATGAATGAATTTTGGAAAAAATAGTTTGATAGCTATGTGCCTAGAAAATGTGCTATTCTCTCTCTCTCTCTTTCTCTCTCTATGTGGTAAAGGAACACATATAAAATCAAAAGCACAATTTTATGATATAAGATTGAAAGAAAAATGAAGGGTACAAGATTGACAAAAAGTTCTGAATGTCTTTTGGTAGTGCCAATAGGAAAAAAGGAAGTATTAAAGGGAATGGTTTGCAAGGTATGGAGAGGTATAATAAAGAGTGTATAAATTAGATTTAGCTATCTTTCATGTTGTTATCTAATGCCCCTTAGTCCCTTTTCTGTGCTTTCCATAGGTAATTATTAAATAAATAAAGGAATAATGGTATGTATGTGCAATGAACAGGCAAGCAAACCGAGAGCATATATCCACAACCAAGGCTTAACCAAATTAAAGCAAGAATGATTTCCATATACATCATAATAAAAACACCTGTAGTATGATTTTTAAGGAGGGTCTGTATGCTTATAAATACAGTAAATCATTCAGCATATAAAGAAAGGGGAAAATAGAAATTAAATACCTGTTTTTTCTAAGCAACTCCATTTTCTCCCATTTTTCTCTTTTTCAACATCTATAAGTAACAATAAATATTAATGCAGTGAAGACATTTAAGTTTAAGCTTAAAAATCAGGTTCTGTTTACATGCTTTCAAGAAACAATAGAATGACTTTCCTATATAACAAAGTACCTCAGAAAATTGACGTGACATCTCCAAACAGTTGATCTTATACTTTGCTTGTACAGTACTTCAGAAACACATTTCCTCTGCTTCAAGCAACTGTCCTCTGTTCTTTCAAGCTTGGCTCAGAAGAGACTGGATTTCCTTCTGACAATTTGGTACTCCAGAGGGGATTCCAAGACTAACCTGGCCGATAAACTGAGCCTGGCTAACTGCACACAATCAGCACTGGATCGTTTGTCCCTCGGGTGCTGCCTCAGACTCTGCCTGCCTCGGCATTGGCAGTAAAGGGAATTTTGGTTTTGGGCCACACAGTTGCTTGAACTAGGGGGTCCATAGTTGGTAAGTACCTTGTGAATTTTCTGTCTTGTGCCCAGCGAGTGTGGCAAGAGTGGGATCTCCTTCTGTGCTGCCCAAATAGTGCATTCCACATTCGTTTCAGCTGCAGCCCAGCTCTTGCAAGCTCATTTTGAATGCTGGCTGGGACATTTTGGAAAGCAAGGGGGCTGATTGAATTCGTAGGATTCAATGAAAGATTGGTTGCTTGGCTTTACCTGGGCAAATACCAGGCTGCTTTCCATTTTAGTCTGGGACCAGGGTTATGAAAAGGAAGGACCAGACTCTATGAGGGAGTCTTCTGGGTGTGTGGAGTACTTAAATCTCAGTGGACAAGATTTGGTGTCCTAGTTAAGGAAACGGGGAAGGATCTCCTGGAAGGACCCCACTGGGAAAAGTGCTCATCATGTGTGACAAGAGGCAATCGCCCATACAGGCAGGGATGAGGAAAAAAGTCTTCACAGAATTTTGACTAGAATAGACGAAGCTCACTGAAGCAGTTGGCAATTCAGTTTGGTCTGAAATGCATACTTCCGTAATGCCATATAAAAATTTTTAAGACTAAAAGCTAAAGCTTTTTCTGCCTTAGGTATATTTTGGCAGGAATTCTTGAAAAATTCCAATTCTTCATCTTGAAAAGTCAAGATGTTCAAATTGGAATGGGATGAAAAACTTTTAGGTTAAAATTTCTACTGTGAAAGTGCCTAGTCATGGTGTACAACTTAAGAACTCTGATTAGTTTTTCTTTTCTTTTTGTGAAGGACTGTTTTGCAGTAGTTGGTGTATTGATGAAGGTTTGGGCAGAATGAATGTTTGTATGTTGAGTTTTTGTGTCTTTAGGAGCAGTGATTTGATTGTGCTGTGGTGGCTGGTGCAAGAAACCTAGAGAAAGCAACGTAATGCCCTCAGTTCCCACTTTAGATAAATAGTTTGGAGGCTGGGGAGGGGGGAAGGCCTTCTGATTACCATCTCCCCTCCAAATGTACTCAGTACCCTCCAACCCATCTTGAGCAGGATTCTTGGACAGAAATACTGCAGGGAAATTAATGGTGTCTTTGTATGTTGCAGCTGTAGAACATCTTTCCTTACCAGATATAAGATTTTTATTTTAAAAAAACTATTGAACTAGCCAGAACACCTATTTATTTATTTATTAAATTTATATGCTGCCGAAATCCAAAGACTCTCAGCGGCTAACAACAATAAAAAAACAATAAAAAAACACCAATATATTAAAAACATTTATAATAAAAATAAACCCCCATTAAAACAAAATATTGGTCCCATTCCTTGGGTGAGCAGTCCCTTCCTGTTTTGTCTGGCCAGCAAAGGGTGAAGAAAAGCTCTCTTTCTCTTTTTCTCTCTCCCCTAGAAATGTGACTTTGGAGAAAGGGGCACTCCAAGTTTTCACCAAGGAATGCCTGATACTTATTTAAAAAAGAAAATATGGGAAATCTATTACTGGTAGGGAGGAGACTGTCATTTTAAAGATGCCCTACAGCAATTTATACAACTTCTTCCTTCAGCTAGAACTTTTACAACCCAACTCTTGTGAAAACCAAAAGTAGTTTTGGTAGTATTTTTTTTTGGCCAGGGGAAGGGGGTGTTGTGTGTTTTAATTAAATATGTGTGTGCATGCACTTGTGTTTTGTCTGTTTATGTTTCTGAACCATGAAGTACAGCCACCCACAAATAAACCAAGAAATTCTTCAAAGATACTTCAGTTCTTGTGTGGGCCTCCTGCTCATTTCAGCTCCCAAATTTGTGTGCCGATATGTGTGTGCATGTATGTGTTCCCCTTTTCCTCAGCTCTCCAGAATACTAGTCGGGAAAAGAGATTTCTTTTCAAAAGATACTTTTAGATTTTGGGAACTTCAGTAGCTGAAAATGTAAACTACCAGGGGACAAATGAATCTGCAACAGAAATGTCTTGGGTAACCCTCATGCTAATCAGAAATTAGTTATTCAGTAAGGTGAATTTAGAAAATATAAATCTGAGGACTGATATCATTGTTAATGATAACAATAAAGAACCTGAGTTCTGAAACTCATTTAGCAGTAGGTCTACAATTAAAACAGTTTGTGCAATAATTAACAACTTATCTTGCTACGCTTCATATATTTAAAAGGTTCTCAAAAAGTTATTTTGAAAAACATTGTTCATGGCTCCTAAATAGCCAGCTGCAGCCCCTCCCATCTCAAAACAAGCAAATAAAGTACACTGAATTAGTGTATTTTTATGTATTCTTCCACTGGAGAAGGAAATGGCAACCCACTCCAGTATCCCTGCCAAGAAAACCCCATGGACAACAACAACAAAAGGCT
>JANHZU010005163.1:79302-94720 GCA_032468055.1 Acrochordus granulatus | reverse complement strand
TCTGGCAGAGCTCTCATCTTCATTAGAGCACACAAGCCCCCCAACCACAGCAAGGTGGTGCCTCACTGGGGGGATTCCTTATGGTAAAAATACATAATTCTGAGTCTGCCCTCCCTCTAAAAATGTCAGGCTTCTGCACTTTGTTTCTGACTCATTTTTACCCCTTCAGCAACCTGAAAGATGTGTTTCCTGAAAGATGATAATGCTGCTCAGTGATTCCCTCCCCAATTCAAGACTAACAGTCACTTTAACATGATTGATCACCAAATGCCATACTTCTGAAACAATACTATGGACCTAGTTATCCTCAAGATGCACAGATTGCCAATTGTCTCTAATTTCAGACAATTTCTAATTTCAGACGTGTTTCTAATTCAATTTCTAATTTCAGACGTATTTGAGAGCTAGCATTATGCCACAGTTTTCAGGTGACTGTTGAGAAGTTACACATTTATACCTAAAATCAAATGAGGATAAGCAGCAAAGGACAGCCATAAAAGAGAGAGAGGATTTGGCTGTACTAGACATATGGAATAGCTCAGAGAAGAGGAATTATGGCGTTGATTAGCAATTCCCCTTCTGTCTCCTGTTTCTTCCTCTTCTGATTTGCTGAAGTCCTGCTCAGCCTGATTAAGCAGCTGAAAGTTGGGGGCTTTCATGCAAACACCCAATGGTGGGATTTTTATGAGGCAATTTTTTTATTTTCGGTGTGTTGTAATTAAGAAAACTGAGGTACTTCCTGTTCCTCCTCCACTATATAGTTGGCAAGGCCAATGCCTGTGGTGCCAAACATTCCTGGTATTCCTGGTCCTCCAGTTATTAGCAGTGGCTCAATTTCACCATCCGGCCTTCCAGGACATTCTGAAGCTAAAATGGTGAGCTCCTGTTTCTCTTTGATTGTTCACAAGGCTGCTGCTTTTTAAGAATGGAATGTGAGAAATGTATTCACTAAAATGCACTGAAGATTTCAGAAACATTTTTCTCTCTAGTGTTTAAAGCAAGGCTGGCTGGGGAATTCTGGGAGTTGAAGTCCACACAAGTTAAAGTGCCCAAGGTTGAGAAACATTTAAAGAAATCTCTTGTAAAAATATTTTAGGTTGTTGTATTATTTTACAGAAGTCAGGCTTTGTCCACATTACCACCACCACTTCCCCAATTTATGGATTTACTGAACTAGATCCAAAACTGCTTACACTCACAATGGTTTCTTTTTGTTTGCTTTCAATAGCTATCCCCATGCCAAATATGATAAAATTGCTTTTGAAATTCCCTCTCAGTTTCAAAAGCAACTTGATGTATGGCAGCCTTCCCCAACCTGGAATTTTCCAGACATGTTGGTGTGCAAACCCCCAAATTTCCATCCATGAAGGCTGATATACAGCAGTAAGGAGAAGGTATTCAGCCAGAACCACTGTAAAATCCTTTTCCACTTACAAAACGGACTGCAGATTTCTTTGAATTATGGCCTGGGATTACAAAGACTGTAGCCACAGAACTGTAGACGTATCCAAATAAAGTATAGTAAGAGTAGATATTAACTTGCGTTTGGGAGCATTAATGTAAGAAAAACAGTTTCTATACTTCTTCAGGCTAGTAGATCCATTACACCAACACAATTATTCTTTTTTCAGGTACTGAAAAATGTCCTCTTGGTAATATTATAATCTCTCTTAAGTTTTTTTTCATTTTACCAAGTTATTTTGAGATTAATGCACAAATTCCTTGGAAGGAAAACAAAATAAAATGTAATAAAAAGTTCAATGTTTTAATAGAACAATTTCAGCTGTCTCTTTTATCATGACTTATTTCTTAATTGTATAGAAAAGGAAGAATTCCTGTTTAAACATTCCATATTAATGAGACACTCTCTTCCAAAAAAAGAATTTTTTCAAATTTCCTTAACAAAAAGAATTCCCAGTCAGGCATGAAGTTTTTACATCCATTTACCCAGTTTTTACTTCTCTTGTAGGAGTAAAAATAGGAATCTCTAAGTAACAGCATGTCAGTTTTACTGGCGTTTGTTTTCAGAAGTATTTATGTTTTTAGCAAACCCAAAATATGTGTTAAAACTATCAAGTAGAAAGTTGGGCCTCTTCTAGTGTTGTTTTGTTTTCATCCAATGCAGAGACTAAAAGCCAGCCTGACCCAAGGAGTTACTTCCTCCCTGAATGGCAGTAGCATGATGGTGGGATCAGCAAGCACAATGGTGACATCCCATCCTGAACAGGGTCAGATACTTATCCAGCACCCTGATGCACCTTCTCCAGCCCAGCCACAGGTTGGTTAAGAGCCAGATTGGATTAACTAAGGATTCAGGAAACAGAAGTAGGATTGTAATACATCTTTCTCAGCCAGCAGGCTCATCACCCAAAGGAAAGAGCCCAAATTTAGGAAAAGCTGCCATGAAAATTCATAAAGCCACTTGCTAGACTCTGTGCTACTTAATTAAAATCCAACATCCACTGTTGGAGTCAGAGTATCAGGCTTTTATGTAAAAAGAGAAATGTGCTGGTCCTTGTGATGAAATAAACGGGAACTGGGGAATTTCTAAATAAGGGCTTGAGCCAACTTTTGTATTAGAGAGAGCATGATGGGTGGCATGGCATCATTTGCTAAAAGTATACACAGTTTTTATTCTACTCTCTTTAAAGATCAAATATGAGTTTAACATTTTGAAGCACTTTAGAAACAGGACCAATCTGATGATTATGTGATGAGTGTCTACAAGAGGCTAATGAAATCTCTTATGCATTAATACAGTCATTTCTGGAAAAGGATAGGAAAACTCTTGTCAGTTTCTAGCACTCTTTCAATTATTACACATAAATGGCCCTTTGTTTTGCATGTCCCAAGTGGTCAAGATGCTCAGCTTATCAGCTGGAAGGTCGGCAGCCTGAGTTCAAGACCCAAGAGCTACCGCTTAACGGGGTGAGCTCCCATTGTCTGCCTAGCTCCTGCCAAACTAGCAGTTCAAAAGCATGTAAAATGCAAGTAGATAAATAGGTACCATCTTTGGTAAACATAAGAGCTTCTGTGTGCCTTGGCGTATAGTCATGCCAGCCACATAACAACAGGACATCTTTGGACACACTGGCTCTTCGGCTAGGAAACAGAGATGCGCACCGTCCCCTAGAGTCAGCCATGACTGGCAGGGAAACCTTTACCTTTCTTTATATTCCTTCCTCCCTCCCTCCCTCCCTCTTCTATACCGCCAAAATCCAAAGACTCTCGGCGGCTAACAAAACCCTTAAAAACATTGATTAAAAACATTAAAATAAAATAAAAAACCCGATGGACTAGAGAGGTGCATTAAAAAATATTACATATATAAAAAAGGGGGGTGAGGGTGGCTAGTGATCAACCAGCCACCTCCACGATGATGATGAACGCCCCCCCTGGAGCCCCAGACCATCTCACAAAGCCAAGTCTTAAGGCCCTTCCAGAAGGCTATCAAGGAGGGAGCAGCTCTCAACTCGAGGGCTTTGTCTTTCTACAGTCTTTTCCACTCATTCCAAGAACCAACTCTCCTTTTTGCAGTTTCTCAAGAACTACTTTAGAACAGCCTTAAAATTCTGCAAATGTAAATAAGTCTGAAAATACAGGATGTCATTTTTCCTTGTGCAGACTTATGTGAGCCTCCGTTGCTTCTGTCAGCATTGCTACCAGATGTTTATCACTGAGATGCCATAGCAAGGGAGGCAGAGTCGGAAACACAGAAGCAATGTTTACAAATCTTCTCTCTCTCTGTCTCTCTTCCTGTCTTAATTACTTGGGTTTAAATGCACCCCATTTGGTCATGCCAGCTCACTAAATGCCAGCCTTCCATCACAATTACCACCTGCTCTGTCAGTTAGAGCTTCCAGAAGTTTACTGTCCATATGCTGCCTGACTGACAGCAAGTATAGAGAAGCGGAAATTGTCTGTCGAATAAAGCCCATTTGGGGAGGCTGAGCTGAGGTGGGAACCTGCAAATCTGTTTTTGCTTTTGGCAGTTATTTCTATTCGGCCATTTAAAAAATAAAAAGGATTTCAGTAACGATTTCAGTGTTGACTATACCACACAAGAATTTCATTGTAAAGACTGTATAGATGCTTGAACAGTCAGAGCGAAAAGAGGATTTTTTTAATTAAATGGATAAAAGGGTGGAAACTCAAATAATGATTGATATTGCTGATAAAACACACAGCAATACATGTGCATGCATCTGGCACTTCTGTTTTACAAATAGCCAACTGGGAATTAGACAGACCAGAGAAAACTGATCTGCAGTATTTATTACTTGTTTATTAAAAAATTATAGATATTTTTTATTCTCAAAGAAAATCTCAGAGCAATTTACAGAAAAATCATACAAAATATAATAAAGGCAAGAATAAAAAGCAAACAGTAAAATAGTAAAATAGCATTTGAGAGCACAAGGGACAGTGTTAATAGTCAAAAATGCTTGGAGAAAAGAGATGTTCTTTGGCTCATATAAGTGTGTATGATTGCTGAGTTCTTAATATGAGGTGAGCCTCTTCAGGTAATAGCAGAACTAAGGCTTCCAGCTCTTCTAGCCAGTATGAGCAGCGGCAGGAGGTTTTGGAAGCTGTAATTTAACAACATCCGAAAGCCACAGATTCCTTCTTTCTTTTTTTTGCCTATCCATCTGTCCTTCATCCTCAGGTTTCCCCCGCTCAACCCACACCAAGCACAGGTGGCCGACGGAGACGCACAGCAGATGAAGATCCAGATGAACGTAGGCAGCGTTTCTTGGAACGCAACCGTGCCGCTGCTTCCCGCTGCCGCCAGAAGCGCAAGCTCTGGGTGTCGTCCTTGGAGAAGAAGGCGGAAGAGCTCACTACACAGAACATCCAGTTAAGTGTAAGGAGGCTGCCAGTGTCCCTACAATGTGACAAATGTACCCCTAGTACCATATCTATCCTTGCTTCATTTTCAAGACCTTCATCTTCCAGGCAATTTGTGTGAGATCTGTTGTTCCTACATTTAGCTAAAAATGTCCATAAAACAAAACATAATAAAATAAAAGGATTATCTTAGGAAATATCCATTTGCTGTATCTTTTCAAGGAATTGATTGACTTCCTTCAGCCAGTATAATCTGAAATTGTGGAATCTGAATGTGGGTTAGAGGCAGTTTTTATGCTCTGAGCACCTCAGAGACATCTTTGGAGATCCTGGCATGCAAAAGGTATCCTTAGTCTTGGCTGAATTCACCAAATACCATCTTGAGGATCCTTTTTTTGCCAGGAAAACAAGATTTGAGGGCTGTCTGAAAGAATGCATTATCCTTAAATACACTTTCTTAGATTATAGCTCCCTTACTTAAATTATAGCTCCTTATGGGAATGGACATCTTGTGGAACAGCCATTACATGCTCAGTTGATATTTTTTTTCTTTTTACTCACTTGTCAATATAGAATTTTTCATAAAATCTTAAAACTAAAGACTCAGTTCCAATCTAACTGTAGAAGATTTGTTTCCTCACCCTTTGAGGAAAATTGATACCCCTTTTCTTCTTTTTCTTTGTTCCTATCCAGGTTTGTTTTCTCTTTCACCTTTGCTTCTTTGTTGTATTGTTTATGTGTTTTTTGTGTTGCTTCTTTATTTTTAAGTATTTTTTAACCATTTGCAAACTGCCCAGAGTCACTGAGAGTCAGGCGGCATGTAAATTTAATAAGTTGTTGTTATTATTTCTAATATCCTGATATGTGAAACTCTCTGTTATTCTCATAAATAAGAGAGACATTTTTCCTTTGTGTGGCCTAGATGCATAAAGGAAATCTTTTCATATTTTCCGTCTGTCTCTAACAATGGAAGGCTAACTTCTTCTCTTGTCTATTACGGAACCTTGGCTTAATTTGAGATTTTGCTAGGGTTAAGTATGAGCTATTTGCAGTGCTTTGAATTTTTTGTTTTACTTTTTGCTATTATATTGCTTAGCCTTCCTAAAGTTAAATCGGAATTTCCCACCTTTGAGGAAAAAGAGTTGAGCCTTATGATACTGGTTCCTAGCACCTAAACAAACAGTGGTGGTTCTATCTTTGAGGGAAAACTTGAAAACAGTGGTGGTTCTGTCTTTGAGGGAGAACTTGAACTTCAGTGTGATTTCCCTTTCAGCAGTAATAATAAGGATGTTAATACACGTGACTTATTTCCAAATGTATTCTTGACATGGTGTTCCCATCTTTTGGAGAGACTTGAATATTACCCTTAGAATGCAGCTAAGCAAGCCCACCATGGCAAAGTTACAAGTGTGAGAAGCATCAAAATCAATATTAAACATGCTGCTACCTGCATTCCCTGCAAGCAGCTTCTGTCTGTTCGAAAACAAAATTAGTATGCCAATAAAGGTGAATTTGGAAGATGCACTGGGTTTGTTGCATTTTCAGCAATTGTTTTTTTTGTAAAGGAGGGTCAGTTTGATCTCATGGTTAAGGTGCCTGAAACCAGGAGCTCCCTTAGGCATGAAAGCCAGCTGGATGACTTTTGGCCAGTCACTCTCTCTCAGCCCAACCCACTTCATAGGGTGGTGGTTGTACAGAAAATAGGAGAAGGAAGATTATGTTTGTTCACTGCCTTGAATTACTAATAAACTAATAAAGGCGGGATACAAATCTCATAAATAAATAAAGCCTTCCAGGTACTTTGCACCCGCCCTATAGTTTCTACTTTATATTTTCATTGTTGGAAACAAATTTGAAACTACTCTTTGAGGGAGAGAGTATATAGATAAAATTTAGCCTAAAAGATTTTCAGAATTAAAACATGTTTTATTTCAAAGTTTCTTAGATTACAATCTTCTTGTATTCACTACCATATTCCCAAATTGGCCTTTTATCGGATATTAGAACAGCAAAAGGCACCACTTAGGAATACAGTTAAGCATAAGATCAGGACAGTTTTAGTGCTAAAAAAGGGACATGACAAATGAAGCATTCCCTATGCTAAGTAATAAGTAAAAACGTCCCCTATGGGCTGGCTGAAATAATAGGTTTTATAAGTAAATTCCCTCATTTTTGTATTGTACCTCTGATTGTTGTATCACTACAAGGAACATTTGAAAGAACTCAAGATTGGATGTTGAAGCAATGCAAAGAGGCTAAATGTTTCCTTTCTCACAGAATGAAGTTACATTATTAAGGAATGAAGTTGCTCAACTCAAACAACTATTGTTGGCTCACAAGGACTGCCCTGTCACTGCATTACAGAAGAAAACACAAGGTTATCTTGGTAAGCAGAATCTTATAAATATTTGGGAAAGGCAGATGGGGCAAATACAGATTTAAGAATTTCTGTATTTATGAAATAGCATTTTGGAGTCAGTTGGAATTGATAAAAAACATCCTATGATTAAAATGCTGGGCTTATTGACTGGAAGGTCAGCAGTTTGAGACCCAAGAGCTGCCACGTAATGGAGTGAGCTCCCATTTTCTGCCTTGCTCCTGCCAACCTAGCAGTTTGAAAGCATGTAAAAATGCAAGTAGATAAATAGGTACCACCTTTGGTGAGAAGGTAATAGCGTCTGTACACCTTGGCGTTTAGTTATGCTGGCCACATGACCATGAAAGTGTTTTTTGACAATGCTTTCTCTTCAGCTAGGAAATGGAGATGAGCACTGCCCCATCGAGTCAGCCACAATTGGCAGGGGAAATCTTTACCTTTATCCTATAATTGGAGAGCTGTGAATATTAGAAGGACCATAATCCCAAACCAGGCTAATCCAAAATTGTTGGGGGTAGAATTCTTAACACCACAGTTATTATGGCTAGTTATTCCTGTGGATGACGAATGGTTTAGTTCAAATCTTCTAATGCACAGTTGTGTTTATTTGTAATATTTTATAGATCATTTTAATTTGTAGGGTAGATGGAATGTCAAAATATGTTCAAAGGACAAAGATACAATGTAGTGAAACAATTACAACCTACAACATTCAGAGGTAGTAGTTTAATTGAAATGTGTGAAAATACTACCAAACATCATGTAAACTTTTGATTCTGAACATAGTCAGTATCACTATGGGACTGCATGGCTGGCTGTGCAGTTGCATTATTGGAGTAGAAGACTCTTTCAGTAGCATCCAATAGCTGTTTCGCTGTTAATTATAAGCATGATTACTAAATGTGTCTCTACTAACTTGCTTTTTAAAATATGTTTCAAGAATACCATATTCCAGTTTAGGACACTGATCATCACACTGCTTCCTGGTTCACTCAGTTATTTAAAAAGAAACAGATTTTCCTAAGATCTGAGATATCCCATAAAATGTTAGATTTACCATCTGGAAGATTCTGTTGCTTGAAACAGAACTATCAGATAGCAGAGAGCTCTGTTTAAATCACCAGGTAAATTTGCTACTTGGCTTGGAACAATCCAAGGCTTTGCTTTTCTCTTAATGGATTTCTACAACTGAAATCTATATGTGTAAACACAAATCCTTTGATAACATTCTTGTCATTTCCTGACAAAGAAGTAAGAAATCTTGTTATGGAATGATGACATAGCCACATTCCATGATTTGCAAATATCCACATTCTGTTTCTGCCCAAAAAAACTAACATTCAACATTAAGAAGGAATGTAGGTTAAGTGATAGCAAGTGTACTGCTGCAGGAAATTTCAACACACTTCTTAAAGGAGGTAATGGTGACAAATGCATGTATGGACTGTTATCACTTCCTCACTTGCTTTTATAAAAAATATTTTAGATTTTGGTTATTTTAAAAATATTTTTATTTTGGAGCCTTTGAAAAGGACTCTCACAGACTGCTAATCGTTTCCAGAATACAGATTGAAATCATTGCACTGATTTTTTAATTGAAGAAACCAGAATTGGTTGTCTCCAAACATTACTCTGAGCAATAAACTATGGTAGATCAAATACAGTGGCTGGATTCATATAATATGCTATGTAAAATTAAAAATGTATGATAACTTAGTATGATCTGTGAATTCTGCCTAAAATTATGCCGATACTTTTGATCTAGGCAAGTTATGAATAACATCAGAATGAATTGTTTTGAAGGTTAAGTCAATACTGAAGCACTGCTGAATTTTTCTACAAAGAATAGTGTTCAAACAAGAGAGACTCATTTGAGGAAATATAACTGGAGAGAGGTGGCAGAACAGTTGCTGAAGCACGTTCTATAGATGTCTGTAGAGCTGGGCTCAATCACTAATACCATTCTTTTTCTCTTTTCTTCAAAAATCAGAAAGCCCCAAAGAGAGTTCTGAGCCGACCGGTTCCCCAGCTCCTGTCATCCAGCACAGTTCTGTGACTGCATCTCCCAATGGGCTGAACGTCCGCTCTGCAGCTGAAGCCGTTGCCACTTCAGTCCTCACTCAGATGGCCAATCAAAGGACAGAACTGAATGTGCCCATACAGTCACATGTCATTATAGCGCCGCAGTCTCAGTCTGCTGGCAGATGATGCTGCCAGTTGCATGGCATAGAACTAACCAATGAACTGCAGCCAGAGAGACTGATCATAACTAAGCCCCTTGTTCAAAATGGGGTGGATACAGTTTTTGTTTTGTTCATTTGTTTTGTTATTTTGATTTCTTAAACATGAGTGAAGGGCAGCTATGGAGCTTCTAACAAAGTATATCCCACATAGGTCCTGGCCTCATCTTTCCAAAGGGTAGCTTTGGAATAAGTGATCTTGCCATTCTTTAGAGACCACTTGTCATTCTATCTACATCAACCATTTGGATAGCCTTGTACAGTGTGATCTTAAATGGTTAAAGTTCAGGTATACATTGTGCTAACACTAAGCCTTCCTTAGTTTAGTTATTAAAGGTGCTTCCTTGTCTTGGCTACTGTAGCAAGAGAAATCAGTTCTTGGGAGGAGCTGTGATGTTTTGCTGGTGCTGGCCATTTTTTGAAAAACTTTAGCATCCCCGCTGTTTTTGTAGCATATCCATCAACATGGTACCTGATCTTCCATTCCACACTTTCACATAGGATTCCAGCTCATGTCTCTGGAGGTGGTAAGCTCCATAATTTTCAATGGTTCAAATTGTTTTGTGAAGAAAATGAGAAACCTCGCTCCTAGCTGCTGCAACTGCTGGGTGAGTTTGCTGTTCTGGAAGTGAAAATGGCAGGCCTGTTGAATGCATTATAAATCACATAATTTGTACTGTGCATATTATCAAAGATATGTTTTCAGTCATGTTTTTTGTTTGATACAAATTTTAACCTTTGTACTTCAAGAGGAAGCCATCAAAACACAATGGGTATTCTTTGGTCTTTAAGTTTCCAGGTGGGATTAGTTAAGGAATATTTCCATAGTGAGAAAGAAGAACATTCACAAGGACATATCTTATTGTGTCTAGAAAAAAAATAGAATGATTTATGCCACTGGAATTTGGATAGTTGCAAAATCATAAGCATTATAGTAGCAGGCACAAAGCTATACAGCAGCAAGCTTCAGGACCTAGCTAAACAAAGTTGATTTGAGACAGTGTAGGAGCAGCTCAGTGGCAAGGAATCAAGGGAAAGTATCTCAGAAGATCCAATACTCTTATAAGCCATGTTCATTTCAAAGGATAATCTAATGTGTTTAACCCAGTGAACTTTTCAAGACTGGCCTTAAATCATGGACTATGTCAAATACAAGGGGGTGGGGGCAAGCATTCCAAATTGCATCTCCTCTTACCTTTTTTTTGGTCAAAGTTTTCCACCCCATTTCTTCTTCAGATAATGTCATCTATTGCTTTTTTCCATCTGTCTCTTCAAAAATAAATACCAAGTTTCTTGCACATTGCTAACATATGGTAGATTGAAAACAAAAGAAGAATAGGAAGTAATAAGTTCTCCTCTTCTGTTTTTTATCAAAGTGAGTCCATGTCTATCTTGGAAATGACCTTGACCTCTCTTACTAGTAGGCCAATATTTAGCTTGAATCAGGAGCAAGAGGAAAAGGTGTAGTGGGTAGTTAGAATGCAGCTATCATGAACTTGCAGCATGCCATCTCCATTATTTTGTCCTCCTAGTTATGTTTTTTTTAATAAAGCATCATCATCTAAGGAACTTTGTACTCTATGCTGCCAGTCTATACAAAAGTTTTCATTATTCCTCAGTTTTTACTTTCTAGAAAGATCACATATAATATGCACACACATACACGTGTATGTATATGTGGCATGCTGAACTTAATGCAGGTTTTCTATTAGGTGGATGTTGTTGGTATTGTCACTATTATTCCAGCTTCTTAGGACCTTAATGCCACTTGCTCTCCAACTGTTTCCTTGCCTGAATATGATGATGTTGCTTCTGTTCTGTTCTTCTGTGACGTGGTGGTTTTAATTTCTCCTGGGTTCTTTTTCCTTTCTTCTTTGTTTAAAAGAAGCAAAATGTGTTTTGAATGTTTGCAAGCTTCCTTTTAACAAGCATTTCAGACATCGTGTTACTTGTCTTCCTCCCCACCTCCCCCCTTTTCCTTGCTTCCTTGATACGCTGAAAATGCAAGTTGGCACAGATTTTGAAATATAATTTGTCCCAACAGGGTATCTGTTTCCTTAGTGACAGCTCCAAATAACAATGCACAGCAGGTGTAGCCAGGATTTTCTCAGGTTAATAGGACAAGAAACAAGCTTGCTGGCAAGTGGTACAGATGGCAAGATATTTTAGGGGTTTTTTTATTAGTAGTACTTTTTTGCACCTTTCAAAACATGACTGTACTGCATTCTTTCATTAAAAAAAATTCAGAATTCTCCTTGCTGTTGACTGAATGCAGTGCAGATCTAGAGAAAGCTCAGTAGAATTTTGATTGGTCATATTTTCTATTGGAAAATAAAGGCTCATAATAGTATTGCATTGCTGTCTGAACTGGTGCCTAGATTCTCATTGACATCTGGTTTTCTGTTCTGAGAAAGAAGAGATGAAGCTATCAGTTGCACTATTGGCCAAATTAGAAACACCCACCTGTCTATTGGACCCTGCAATATCCCCAATCAGGATATGCACACCCTTGTTGAAACAGCCCCTGTGAACAAAGTGAAACAATCTCACTTGAAAAATGCATTTGAAAGAAATAATTTCTCTTACAGCATTTTAAAATTTCTGCTTTACTGCCTGCATTTCCATTTACTTCATCTGAATTGCAGCAGTTCCCTTAGTATGATCCTGTGCTTCTAGCAATCATGAAAAATGAAGCAACATTTGCCAGGTGCCTGGGATTCTGCTATTCAATACCTGCCTGATTAGAATGGAAAAGCCCTGGAGCTACAAAATTCCAGGTGTACAACTAACCTCCACTTCCTGGAATTACAGCGAGGAGGGCCACTTATGTAAATGTATGTAAAGAATTGGTAGGCCTGTGGTCAATCCTGCTCCAAAGGCAGCTGACACACATGTTGTCAGAAAGCTTTAATTAATATGTTGTCACAACTCCCAACATCTGACCTTGGGTTTATAGCAGGAATCTCTGTGGTTACCATCAAATGTTGGTCAAGATGTAACTCTTGTCTAAAAATAATTCCTTTCCAATAAGCAAAGAACTTCTGAGATTGAAGACAAGGTAAGAGGGGGATGCTGGCAGGTTACTCTTCTAGCTTAGATTGCCACATGAGCCATGGATGATATGAGCAAGGCGATCTACATCAGGCATGTCTAACATTGGCAATTTTAAAATGTGGGAATTCCACTCCCAGAATTCCTCAGTCGCTGGCTGAGGACTTCTGGGAGTTGAAGTCCACACATCTTAAAGATGCCAAGGTTGGACACCTCTGATCTGCATATTCTGGAGTAATGAGCCCCATTTAATTTCAGCTTATTTTCTGATTGATCCAAGGAGATGAATTCTGAGCTCATTCCCATACATATAAGAAACTGCATGGATCATGAAAGTGTTCCCTTTCAGCCTGTGTCAAACAAGTGGTCACGTTTGTTGCTGAACCCTTTGACAAAATTCTGTGCTTGTAGCAAAAGCAGCAAAACTATACTGCTACAGTACTATGGTTTTATGTGCAAAAAGCTTCATCAATGAGAGGGGAAAGTATTATCATAATCTTCCATAAATAATAATTCTCAGAATATGATTCTTAACATGTGAATCTGTCCCTGGGAATTAAACATCAGCATTTAATTAAGCTTCATGAAGAAGTTGGCTGTATAAATTTCATTATACAGCAGTTTTCACAAATGGTAGTATCTGGGCTGAACAGTCTCATATCAAGGATTTTGTGTCAATCCCATTAAATCATGGTGGGTTTGTTTGTTTTAAATATTTTTCCCCTCTCACCCCCAATTTCCAGCAAATTATAAAATGTTTCTGTTGTCTACTTATGGCAAAGCTTGTTAGCAAAATTGAGATAATTTTTCGTATGTTCCTCTGATTTCATGGAACTACAGTAGTTCATAATCCTCAGATCCATTAATGTGTATGTGGCCTTTATCTCTAAACAGTTTTGTTTAGCTCTCTGAGAGGTATTGAGGTTTTATAGAGTAGAATCAGGGAACTTCCTGTTGTACAATAAGCTCAGATATTTATCTTACCATTTTGTTTTTTCTTTTCAAATGTTACAGTAATAATAGTAAAAAAAAACCTATATTGGTAAATGTCTCTAATAGGACTCTGATACCACTAGTTGCTGCTTAGAGAAATACTGCAATCTGTCCCGCAACTTAGGGAAATAACAATATCCCATTTTAGTTCTAGTAATTTTAGATTACCATCTGTAAGAGAAACTACGTTTTACCTATAACAGTGGACTCTTTCACATATTATGCTAAGTAAAAAATATATTATGGTTTCATAATATATTTTACGTCTGAGCCAGGCCTATGTCTGTTTCAGTGTAACAGTGTGCTTTTCAGCGTTCAAGACCCAGACAGTGGGGCTTCTACTGGTAATTCAAACTCCATAAGTATTTGGCACAAAGAACTTTATGACAGTAATACTTATCTTATAAGAATTTTGGCTGTATAGAAGATGCTCTCAGCCAAAAATAGACTTTGATACTTCTGGAAAAGCTACCCCATGTCACATTTTTCTGAATGTCATTGTCTGTCTTCCCGAAGAATACATGTAGACATCTAAGGTAATCCTTTGTGTTCCACCAAGCAGCCTATTATTGAATATAACTGTTGCTTATTTGCAGCTTATGGGGAAGCTGTAGTAGATTTAAGTTATCCATGCTAACAGAGAGATTACAATAGTGGCAAAAACTTATTTTGCCCCAAGTATATCCGTAATAGTAGCATTTCAAGGAGTCTTTGAACAGAAAGCCTTTCTAGGAATTACTCATGTATAATGTTAACAGTTAATTATTTTCAGTCCTTTTTTTAAGATAAATATGTGTTAAATGCATATTTTTTAAAATTATCACCAGCTACAAACAGATGTTTGTGTAAGCTTGCATGTGTTTCCCCTTGTGGTTTTTGTTATCTCCTGAAAAGGAGTTCTTGTTTGTGTCCCTGGTTAGCTTGCCTGTTGGATTCTGACCCATTTACCCTACTGTTCCCGTTGCTAGAACAGTCACCTGCTTCTGTTCTGCTTTTGTCTACCATTCTTTTAAATGTTTATCCTATTTTAGTGAAATGTGTATTTCCTGATTTCAGACAATTTTTAGAAGTTAAACATGCTTGCTATTTCTTTTCTCTAGGGAATGGTTAAAAAGTGAAATTCACAGGTGAATCTGGTCCTTTTGAATAATTATTCTTTCTGCCCTGCCTTCCTGCTTTACCATACTTCCAAAATCCCTTTTCTCTAAGGTAGTGTTATTCAACCTCAGCAGCTTTAAGATAAGTGCATGTTGGCTAGGGAATTCTGGAATGAATTCATTCAGTTGAAGTCTAAATATCTCAAAGTTGGTGTGATTAAGAAACACTGCTCTAGTGTGTATGAAATTGCAATTCTAATCAAGGCCTGGAAGAGGAAAAAAACTCCAAATTCTGCTTATTGACAATTCTAGCTTGTTGATTGACTGGCATCTCTACAAAATCATTTCCTTTTTTTGTAGTTGATAGGGGGAGTGTTTAAGAGGAATATTTCTTACAAATAATACAGTGTGACTTGAAATACTATTCTTTCTGCACTAGATGGTGTTTATGTTATATTCTAAAGGAAGGACATTTCATGTCTTCTAAGACTGCATTCTCCATTTTTTAGACTGAAAAGTTATTGGTTGGATTCATGTATCCCTTTAAGCCATTGTTTCATGAATAAACCACAATTGAATGAATTTGCACAATACACTGATTCATAAATTCTGATTTATGAACAGTAGTGATAATGTTCACTCTATGCTGATAGGCCAGCCAAACAAATTACCTTTGGTCTAGTGGTTAAGTCATCAGACTAGCAACCTGGAGTGAGTTCTAATACCACTTAGAGATGAAAGCCAGTTGGTCCACTTTGAGCCAGTCATTCTCTCTAAGCCCAACTCACCCCACAAGGTTGTTGGGGGAATAT